>VZRZ01001071.1:2163635-2197066 GCA_013398175.1 Climacteris rufus
TTTTTTTTTTAGTAGCCACAGTTAAATAAATACTTCTGATGGGTCAAAAGAAACAATGCTACACAAAGGAAGAAACCTGAATAAAGTTTTAAAACTAAGGGGCATAATGAAATTGCTTGGGAAATCCTGGTTATACTTTACCTTTAGAATTAGATATGACAGGAGAGAATGTATTGTGTCTGATATGTCAAATATTATGTTTGATAACTTAAAAACACCTGTATCACTGAATTAGGGTATGTATAAATATGGTTTTGAATAATTTTTCTGAGAGTAATAAAATTATGAGGTAAATAAGGGTTTACAGATGAGAGAATTCATTATGCTAAAACTAGTAGGTCAGCGAGTCCAAACCCTCTATTTTAACAGTATTTTAAGTAGGTTAAAGATGCTGAACCAAAAACTCCACAAAATCTGTACTGTAAATTCAGTCCAGCGAAGGAGACATATTAAGCACTATTTTGTAGTTTGCTTTCTTTTTTAAAGGAAAATATGTTATTTATTGATATTGCAATAAAACATCTGTAATACATAACAATGCACCCTATTACACAATTAATATTTAAGCTATTAATTGCACAATGTCACACCATTATTTTTTCCTTTTCAAAAAATCAAATACAACCGAAACATGATGTATGAAATATTTCACTCATACATTTTGTCAAACTCCTTTACTGAAAAGTTACCATTTCTGGGAATGGGAAGTCTCAGAAGACAGAGAGCAGGCATACCTAAACCTGACCATTTGGACCATTTTGGACAAGTCCTTAGCTTTTAAAAGTTGCCAAATGTACAAGGTTCTCTATTAAAAATTATGGTCATGGTTTCAGTATTACTGTTGGACTATGTCCCTACAGCAGACACGTGGTACTTATATGTATAAAATGATGCAAAACTTTAAAGCATGTGCCTGAATAAATCTATGCACAGGAAGTGAAATATTCCTTTTAACAGCAACATTGCATTTAATTGCTCCAGGTCTGAAATGACTATTATTTCTTTCTGTATTTTATAAATATCTGTTCTTTTTATTGATGTTTCCAAATTTACAATTGATTAAGCACACTTTTAACAGCAGGAGATATTTCAGATGTTGCTTGGAATATGGCCTAAGTTTGGAAAAAACCTCCAATATTGAGTCCACCTACTTGCTTATTTACCTGCTTCATTTATTTACCAGGTTCTTTATCAGGCTAGTAAGATATTCTACTTCTGTTCACATCTATTGATCTACAATGCCCAGTGCCTCACAACACTGAGTACATTTCTTGTTGTGAAATAAGCTTCCAAACCCACTGCTGGAAAATGTTACCTTTTTGAAGAGCAGCTGGACAACACCAAGCCATACACCTTTAGCCCAGAACTAAATGACTACTTCCAAGCCCATTTCTCAGGCTATTTCTATCAGCTGCACTGTCCAGTACGAATCCTTTCCCACAGGTACAACCCCAGATCTATACGCAGTATTACCAGCCAACATAAATCTGCTTTTCCAAATACAAAAGGCCTCAATCACATGTTCTTAGGCACCAGTGCATTTTCCTTTGCTCCTTAAACAACCCACACTTAAATGCTAAGGTTTGCAAATACTATTACCGTGGTCTTTTGAAAATCCTTAATGGGCCTAACTTAAAAACTCTGCAAGCAAGTGCTCCCCTGGCTGTGTCACTGCTCATGTAAGGAACCACCCCAACCACCTCTGCTGCCACCCAGTTAAGATCCCAGCTGAAAACACACTCAATTTCAGCAGTTTTATAAAGATTACAGATGGAGAGATGGATGTGACCTCCACCTCCACTTCCTTCTTCGAATTTTCTGGCTGCATTTAAGCCCCCACCTCCCCATATACATCCTACCTCTATACAGAAGCCAGGTGGATAATTTAATGTGCCATACTTTGCTGTTATGCCGTCTACTGGGGGTTTTCAGCTTCTCTCTGATAATCAGTGCTTCGAAGTTTTGAACTATTGTATTGGGCATTTGTCTTTAGCTTTTAAATCCTCTTTTTCTTGCACACATTTTTTCCCAGGTCTAAAATTAATGTTTTGAATTGGCTGCAGCTTTCCCCTTCTAAACGTGTGTTCTTCTGTAGAGGAGACTTTTTGAAATCCCTGTAGTGTCAACACATCAATGCCTGTTTGCTGTTTTAACTCAAACATAAATTGGTTAAGCTGACGTACCACAACTACCTTGGCCACTCCTAACAATTATATTTTTTCTGCCACAACTGTTCAGTGCTTGTAGAGTTTGCCTTTCCTTCTTTGCAGGTTGTTACCATTTCTTTTATTGTCTCTCCCCTCCTGTCTGTCTTCTCTCAGTTACCAACCTCGCCCTCTTTAGGGCAGAACTTCTTACCTTCAAACCAGTCATCCACATGCTTTTTCATTTTGTGTTCTGTTCTGGCTGCCTGTGGCTTTTTCTGATCTAGTGAGCCACAGGGAAAGGGAAGAAAGCCCTCGATGCTCTCAGAAGTACCACTGCTTATGCTTGCTGGAGAGGGGCAAGAAGTGGGACACACCTCCCCTTGTGCCCTCAGCTGCAGCCCTTCCCTTGCTGACACCACCTCCACCTCCTACTGCAACTTGCATGGGTGCAGGAACAGCACAGCTCCAAGAACCACGGAGGGGCAGACCTCAGTCAGTCTCACTGCCAGCTCACTGAAGGCAGGAAAGCAGCCTTTGCTGCACTGCTGCTTTAGATCAATACCAATCAAGCATTCATACCATTTTTTTTTAAACTGGAAGGCAGAAGGGAAGCTGCCCATGGGGTTGTTTCCAGCAAAAGAGAAAATGTTTTTAATTAATTAAGTTCAGGAGATAGGCACAAAAAGGGTAAATGGCTCCCTGGCTGCAGCACCCTCACTGACAAGGATGATCTCCTGGAAAAGTCACTTTTAACACATTTTAGATTTTTTTTTTCCAGAGAGTGAGCATGTGTGTGTGTACTCATAGATACACACAAACACACAGCTAATGAACAACTTCAGGACAAAAAAGACAGGGGCAACTCCTTTATACACAATCATTTGCATTCAAAATGAGCACCAACATACCTACCTCCTGAACATGCACTGTATGGATAATCTTAACTATTTCAATTATATATGATACAAGAGTCTGGCTAAATAGTTTCTTAATTTCTAAGAACTAAAGTCTAACTCATGAGCAATTTTTTAAGAAAATACCCTGATATTTTCAATTTGCTTAGTTGTATCACTTGTTTTTATACTACATATTTAATTAAAAAACCCAAAACTAATGCAAAATGGAAAGTTAATTTTTTACAGCCTAGATAGGTGGAATTTTCAGGAGCAATTTCATCAGAAGTTGTATTCCCAAGATCCTTTAAAGATTTTCATTACCCTTGATATTACCAAACATTTGCTTTCCTGCCCTCTAGTGCTCATGTCTATTTAAGTCCTCTCTACAAACCTGGTTTTGAAAACCTACTACCATATAAATGAAATAAAATTATTTACTTATTGCAATACTACCAGTGATGTAAACAGTTACTTCTGTTGTTGCTCATGTATGTATCACTCTGCTACCCATGCAGTTAACCTGAAAGGTAAGACTTTTTAGGTTACTTTTCATTTTAAAAACCCAATGTTAGCAAGTTTTCTTTTTCAGTTCTGGACTATATAATGGAGTTTTAAGTGCATAAATTGAAGCTTACTTCTGGATTTATTACTAAAGCATTTTCACTCCTAGTTAAAGCTGTTAATTAGCCATATATCAAACTACAAGGTTGCACAGTATTTACAGATTTTCATCCACATTAAAAGCTCTTCTACTTAATGAAATTAATTTTGCCTCCAGTGATGCAGTTTGTTATAGTATTGTGCATGCTTACATTTAAAACAATAGGTTAACATACTACATCCCATGCTACCAGAAAACCAGTGAATTAAATTTATTTAGTGTTAAATGGATATGGAATGTCATACAGTACATGTAAAGACACCTCAAGATGAGTAAAGCAGAACTAATTGCACAAGGGATTAAAGGTTCACCTCAACAGTCAGTATTATCAAATCATTACAGCTTCCATCTTCAGAGTGCAAGGTATGTCATGCAAAAAAACAGCTCAAAAAATTCCCAAACAGACAAAACCAACATTGTGGTACCACTTAAAATGCTATCATACCACAATATTTTACAAGACATTAGGTGATCATTCATACAGAATTAAGCATTTTAGCAATAACAAAAATGTTTGAAACATAATTAAGACATTTTGCATGAACACAAATTCCAGCATTACTATACCTAAGGAACAGGCAACATGCTGGGAGAAAGTACCTAAAAATCAAAGCCTTTTTTATTCATAGCCAATATTACTTCCTGCAAGAATTCTGCAATCTTATTATTCAGTTTCCTCACATAACTGGGTAAGGTTCAACACATTTTTACATAGAGCATAATCACATAACCACCACATCAGCAAGAGGATTTCATTATCTTGACCAGTTACTACATTTAAAACCATGGTAAGATAACATGCCCTGCAAACAAATTGTCTTCTGGGACAGTGTTCTGTATGTAGAAATATTAAACAACTAAAATATACTCCTACCCACTTTAACCCCAAGTAAATTATAATTTTGTATTTACATATTTTTGAAACATGTAGCTAAAAACCGCAGATGGAAGAAAAGCAGAATACACACGAGAGCCCTGACAGTGCTGACTGAACTGAGGGGTGCACTCAGTAACCCCAAATGAGACCTGGGCAGGGGGCTGGACCTTTTGCACTCTTCCTCTGCCAGAAGGGCCTCACCAGGGCTACCAAAGGCAGCTGCTGCTGTGGGAGAGCTGGGAGCAGAAGCAGAGCAGCAGCCCAGGCAGCTGCACTCAGGTGAGAGCAGACACACACACCCTACACCCCTGCTTCACCTACACCTGACCGGCAACACGGACGAGACGTGGGAGATGACCGGATGGCTTTCAACATTTCCACCTTGCAATGCTCATATTCTGAGGGCACCCACAGGTAGATTAATCTACCAAATAAGCATACAAAAAAGGCCAAGTTGTTTGCCCTCATATTAGGAATAAACTATTTTAACTTCTGGCTTAAAAGTAAGCAAGAGATACTCAAGAAAGAACTTCTTGAGGTTAATTTTCCATCTACATTCAAAGAAAATAATTTACTAAAACTGTAACTTGCAAGGTCTACTAGCCTTGAAGTGAGGATACACTATATCTATAGTTAAATAAAAAACTTCAAAAGACATTTTATAGCAATAAAATATGCAACTCTAAGAAGTAGGTGGAAAACCACTTTAGTATTTGTCTGGAACATTCTATTTTCATAGCCCATAATTCTCAGGAATGTATATTTCATAAATAAAAATACAGAACAAAAATTTGTGTATTCAATCTAAAGTTGGATATTTCTAAACCTTTTCAGATAAAATTTGCTTTCTCCCTCACAAATAAGTGATAAAACCTGAAAAAAATTGGCTTTTCAAATCTATCTTGCATGAGAAAACACAGATGAACAAACCAACATCTGGAAAGAACATTTTGTACAAGATTGCAGTTCTAAAACACTTATATTACAAAGCAATGTAAATAAATACCAGGCTAGTACAAAAGCTCTTATTTACAGTTTTACAAATGAAAACATTTTCAGTGTAAATGCAGTGTTTTAAAGAACACAATATTAGTAAAATGAGTTCCTGTATAGAGCATTACAATTTCTGCTAGATCTGAATGCAGTGTTGTATAAAACCATTGTTTCAAGTTAATTTTTGTTTATAATTTAGTACAGCCAAACCCCAGTTTATGCCTGGAATGGTATCTGTTAAAGTGCTGAAAAAGAGGACATTTCTGAAATTTTAGAAAAACATACTGTACATTATTAAAGCTTTATCAAGTCAAAACTGGTGTATTTTGTTCACATTTGCTACCACACCACCTGGGAATGGGAAGTTTTTGAACAAAAACTCATAATTAACGGGATGGCAGTCATTGGTATCTTTGCATCCAAAGTCTGATGGTTTCCCACAAGTAACTTCTCTTAAGCTTCAGTGGTGGCTTCAGGTTTCATGATCTGGTAAGTAATCAAGTATTCTGGGTAAGCCTGAAAGAGTGACACACACACTTTTTATTATGATTTCCTTCTCTGGATAAAGTCAGAATGTTTTTTAGAGAGGAGAAAAAACTATTGATGTCAAAGAAAAAAGGGTAAAACATCGAAGGTAAAATCCCTGGAGCATTCAGGAAACACAAATCCTTTCACCTGCAAGCACGGCTGGTGTTTGTTTTAGGACAAAAGCAAGTCCTAGCACCTCAAATCTAAGAAAAAAACTCCCACTGCATTACATCCCTTTGAAAAAAGGACAAAAGAGAGTCTGAAAATCCAGCCCAAAAGCTATTCACCTGCTCTCCTCTGTAAATGACGTATTCTGCCAATGCCAATCCATTTACACTGGGTCGCCCAGTCACTGAGTGATGCCCTGGGGGAGAATGAGCCATTTTCATAGCACTGAACTGCAGGAACGACTTGCCCAGTGTCACCCGACAGAAGAGCAACTGCCTGTGTTAAAAGGGAAAAAGGACCATGAATACACGATGCTTATGTCCTTGAACCTTGAAGCCACTGTAGTCAGTCTTTGTAGTTTACAAAATTCTCATCTGTTTTCACAAACAAAAGTTACCTTCATTTGGAAAGTTCCTTAGCCCAAGGAAAGGGTTGGTAGTAACATGGAAAAATGTTTCTCTTAATTACTGGAAACAACATGTTTAACAATGTACTCAGAGACTGCCACCACCTTTTCTTCATCTATTATTTATTTTAATTTGTTGGGGTTTTAGAAAAAAGTTTTCTATCCCCTCCTCCAATTACTCATCCTGACAACATAATTCACAAGTGTTCTAATGCTAGATTTGCATCCAACAGCCAAATCAACATCAAGGCCAAGTGTAAACTCCAGGTCAACAAAAAATAATTCCTGTTAGCATTTGTCAGTATGCTATGCTGTTTTCAGTATTAAAAGACCGAGCAAGGGTTCTTATTTCTGTACATATGTACTACTGCAATGGCAATGGAATGTTGGCATTTTTATAGACCAGTTATATACCATTTTACTCTGCCAAAAGTTTTGCTTTTATAATTCTTCACAGAAGACAAATTAAAAAACCATTCTAAATAAAAACTTTGCAAAGCATGAAAAGATTCTGTCATCCTCTGTAACTCCAGAAGATTATTGTTATTATTTGAGAGTGCCAGAAAAGCTTAAGCAACATGCAAAGGGGCAGAGACTCAAGGAAGGAAACTCAGAGGATAACCTTATCCTTGCATACCAATTCAAAACAGTATGCACACAAACACAAAATATTCTCTGGTTGAAATGGTGGCCACCACGAGCATTGACTCCACAAACTAAGAGTTTATTCTGAACTGACAGTGTAAATAAGACATAAGTAGTGTTCTGCTGAAAACTGGATTTAAGAACTCAATTAGTGGCAGAATCCACATCTCTATTTCAATGTGTGAAACAGCAGTGATGTGGGGGCTGACTGTTAACAAGTACATCCTCCTCAAAGAAATACTTCATCTGAGTATCTCTGAATTTCTCTGTTCTCTGTAACAGGCTATGAACTAAACTCTCATACTGCTGCATCTTTCAAATAAGCATCCAGCAGATCTTCGCTCTGTGGCTCCCTAAGTCTGATTTTTGCATTAAGGGCAAGGGTATATACTTAGATGCACTGAAGATGGTTGAAGGTTCTTTAGAATTTAAATATCAAAGTTTTCTACTAGCCCAGAACATACAGAGTACTGAGAAGGTCTGGTTACCAAGCTGATCTTTCTTCAGAAAAAGACTACTGCACTGATAGTCTAGGAAACAATATACAAAAGCAAAATCAGATTCTTTTGAAGGACTTACCTGTGGCAAACATAACAAGACCTATCTTTGTGAATTGGACATCCAGTGCCACCTCCAATACCATACACATATTGATTGCTTTTGGAAGAATTTTCAGCAAAATAAATCCCAGCTCCAAACATGCCACCTATATAGGCATGTCTCTCATCAAAGCCTTTGTGAATGATTGCATTCACAAATGGGGAGCCTAAGAGAAAGGAAGTAAAATATTGAAAATACAGCACACAGATTTTTTATGTATTGCAGTGCAATCACCCATACCCACAACATTGGGAACTACATGGCCTTCATTATGGACATGCACTGGGAACTCATTCATTTGCTCACCAGGACAAACTCTGCATCTGTGCACATGAGAGCCTTCAATTTGCTTTAATTTGCTAATGATAAGCTGTCTTTTCTGGAATGCTTAACAAAACTAACTTATCAACTTATAAACCCAAGAAAATCAACAAGCAAAAAATCCCAACCCAAAACAACCCATAGCAGAATAAAGTTTGACCTTTAATCCTTTTGGTCATACAGCTGATAAAACAGACTTGAGGAGATACACTACTTAATCTTCATTCATAGTTGCTTAAATGCTTTCACTTAGTTCTTTGAAATCTCCTTCAGGGAGCGACAACGAGATGCAAATTTCAGAAGCATGATACAGTGCATTATATCATCCCATTGTGACTTACACAAATGTTGCCCTGCTTCTTGCAGTTGTGAATGTTTTACTTTCTTGTAGCTAGTTTCTCACAGTCCTTTCTGTAAACATAGCTATGTTATTGTAACTGTATCTTATCTCTCACGTTCGTTTCTCATGAACACAGAACTTTGATGGACATTTCCTTTGACCACTGTAATTGAGGGAGGAAGAACTGATTTCCTCCAATGAATAGTGATTTCCAAATAGATATAAAAAATAAAGAAGGTGGGTCTTGCCCCCTTCCTTCCTTCTCTCTGATCCTGGAAACAGGTGTCTCTGGCTCGTCCTTTGTGTCGATACTGTGACACACAAACACTTGTTCATAAAAACTCATGTAAAACCTAGAACCTACTTGCACTGAAGAAATTTACTTTGCTTGAGATAGTAGAAACCCTCCAATAAAGATTGTTAATAATGAAATGAGCTCCTAAGGTGCATTTCAAAATCTCACCATGAAACAGCATCCTTTCATTAGCATGGTTATGATTCTCTTCAGAGACCTCTTTCCTCCTGTGAGTATATCTTTCCCATAGTTTTTTGTTGCACACTTTCTGAATCTGAAACAGTCAAAATCAAACTGAAAAGTTCTGTTCACTTTACTGGACAGATGTATAACCTATAGTCACTATACTACAGTACACTTACACTGCCACTTAAACAAGAATACTTCCCCTGGAACTCAATGAAACGCAAATCGACTAACTTATCCTGTACAAATTGATTGTAGCATGACAAGTAAACCATCACTAAATTTCCATTACCAAAATTCCACTAGATTATTTAAAATTGTCTACTGCCTGGAGTTTTATGCTTGTTTGACGTTAAATCAAGCCAAAACAAGAGTTCAAGAATTTTGCTTTCATTTCTTTGTTTTCTTTCCCTGACATTATCCCTCAACAGAAACCCTCTTGTGTTCTAAAAAAGCTTCTGCCTTTTAATTCAAACATTTTGCAGTTTTCTGTGAGGTCCTTCTATGTCAATTTCTCATAAAATTTCTTCCTGACTATTAACCCATAAGTAGCTTTTCCATATAAACTTATTCTTTGAATTTCCCTGGAAGACGATCTTTATCCTGTGCAAGTCTCAGAATGGCACATCTTAGTCACATTATTGAACTCAAACAAAGGTAGAACATTTTATGGACATGTTACTTTCAGACAAAATTCCAAAGGTGTAACCATTGGCCATAAAAAAGCAAGAGCTACCTTTAAGATGTTGTATCTATTGAAGACTCCACCAGCATGTCCTCCATCTCTGTGCTCTCGGACAGTACTCTGCATCTGCAGATTGAGAATTTAAGGAGGATCTCATTGTTTCAGAACACATCCAACACACACTTCCTTTACACAAATCAAATAATCAAAAGAACTTAGTATGTATTAAAACAATTAAAAATCATAAGAGAAATTTTTAGGCAATGACTGTATGTTAAGTAATGCCAGATTTTGTGGACGTACATGAACAGGTTTAATGACTTTAAAAAAATCCCCATATTTTTACAGGTCATGGTCTAGTTTTCAAATTGGAGAAGACAGTCACTAATCTATTTAGAATTCTGTTTCTCCAGAATTTTGCCTTGTGTGATTATACCACTCTGAAGTGATTTAAAACTGTGTGTAACAGCCAGGCAATCCACTGGCAGCATAGAATTTATGTTATATTGAAGAGCTTTTCTATGTAGGTTCAAAAATACTACATGCAATAATAATGTAATTTAAAAAAAAACTTACAGACATCATGAGCACAGATTATAACTGGTGCAGTCAAAGTCTGGAATCTGAAGTACCCTTATGCAAGTTTTTCTTAGATTGTCATGTTTATTACACTGTTAAAATGTCTAGCAGTACTCCTTTACCCACCCCTTTAGTAGCAATAACAAAACCACTGAGAGATTACAAAGTATGACATATACCTCTTCTTCTACTGACTGAAATTCCTTATCTTCAGTGGATAGGTCAATGAGAATAGTTCCACTGCCAGAAGTGTTTAGAGTCAGGTATGGGTTAAGTCCTGTGAATGCAATAAAACACAGCAACACTTTCAGAAGCTGCAACCATATTCTCTGATCTGTGGACACTGATCTGTGGACTTCTCTCAGCAAGAATCATTATTTCAGACACACTGATTCATCTGTCTATGCTTAGTTCAGTATGGTAATGTACACAATAGGGAAACTACTCATAAGCACTTGCTTACTTCTGAGCCCATTCCAGCTCCAGGCAGTGACACAGTGAGCAACCTGTCCCTGTGCAGAGTCCACAGCTACTGCTGGCAATGGCATCAGGAACAGGAAGAGTGACTTGAAGCACTGACTCAGTAACAGTATTTTTCCCACTGTCATGCAGAAAGAACTGGCAAAAGAACTAAGTCTGCACACCCAAAAGGTCTGAGCCTGGTATTGAAAGCTTGAAAGATATTAAATGTTTAAAGGAAACTTCTCTATCTTTCCAAATACGCAAAAAGAATTCGGAATTTTACACAGAATCCAATGTCAGTTTGCATACAGACTGCAATCACAACTGGCAAGGAATGGGAATGGAATTACTGGATATAAAAATATGAAGACAGTGTGTATCAAGTGTCTGTTTTTGCCTTTCCAGACAACTAACAGGTGATCAGAATTAAACACTGGATCTGTCATGATCTCTTTAGAAAGGAATAATGTGGGGAAAGTGAAAATTACAGATTTATCCACAGTAAGGAGCCTCATGGGAGCAGTGTGCAACTAGAATAGTGTTCAGGAGCAACAAACTGGCAAGAACTAGAATAAAGCTCTTCCACTACTAACCTCAAAACAATGGTTATACCGTGCTCAGGAAGAGATGCCAAAACACCAATGAAAACGACTTGAGTGCAAGTGTCCAAGGGCAAGATAAAAAAAATTGACAATAATCCTCCCCACCCCAAAAACACACCCTGAGAAAGGTAAGAGTTGCTCAAATAATGTTTAAGTATTTATGCCTGTGGTTACAAATAAAAATGTGTGGCCTTTTACAGCAATATGGTGGGAGTACAGAAAGAACAAGGGTGGGAGTGGTGAAGGAGTTAATGTTTGACATTCTGTCTGTATAAAGATATACTGAAATATGTACAAATACATGTATGTTCAAAATACATCAGGTCTACCTGAAAGACAAAGTACATGATCAGTGTCTACATAAACTTTGAACTCAAACAGGCCAGAGGTCGAAATCACACCTTAAAACCAACTTCTATCTAAATTACTCAATTAATGTCTGAAAAGACCTGACAATTAAGAGACTATTATGCAGATTCATGATCTTAAATAATGAATCTTAAATAATTCATTATCAGAAAAATAATTATCTTAAGAATTATCTTAAGTTCATTCTGTTTTAAGGAGCAAGAAGTAATCTAGACCTTGGGACAGTGACTCATTACTACAGAGTGCAAGTTTTAGAATGAGAATTCACACATGGTAAATCCAGAGGGGGAAAATCCTACCAATTCTAATTTATTTCATTTCTATGAAACACAGCAAAACAACAGTAAGTGATGTTTCAATGAGACAAAGAAGAAAATAAACGTTTGGATTTTTTTTTTTTCCTTTTATGCAGCCACAGCAAAATGAAGCATATTGAATTACAATGAATTCAGGACTCCCAGGACTGTCTGGTATCAACAGTCCTGCATAAATAAAGAGGCTTTAGCAGTAACTTCACGTAAGCTAAAGTCGTTGAACAAAGCAATTATGTTAATTTTGGTTCACTGAAAGCACACCAACTCTATTTTTAAAGAAAAGTATAAATAAGAATTTCAGCTGGATTTCTGAGTGAGCAGGACCTAATGCAATAGTACGTAACAGGCCTGAATTTGCCAAAGGAGAATGTGCTCTGCTCTTCAGAGTGCTTTGATGAAGATAAACACTCCCTGTCTCAAAGAGCTTACAAGCATTTTACACTAGACTGACACTTTACCTTAGTAAACACAAAACAGTGACCACAGAGAAAAAAATATAAATCAGAGAATTGAAAGGCAAAATTCACAGTAACTCACAGCATAAATAAAAGTACTCAAGTTTCAAGTCAGAAGACTTTCTTACCATTTGAAGTCCCATTTTCTAGGTCACGTTTTGTTATAAATTCTTTTTAATTAGATACAATTTGGAATAACATAAATCATTTCTAAAAACTGATTACATAAAGGCAGTATTATGTGCTAATTTAAAACGAGTATATACCTTGTTGCCCAGAAATAAGTCTTTCAACTCCTTTGATGATTTTATGCCTATGGCCATAAGCATTAATGCCGATTTCCTTCAATTCTTTGTGTCCCATCTCAACCAATACATCCAATGTTATCTATAATGAAAGCAACACAATTTTTTTTGTACTAGAACAACTGTCAAAGACACTGAAAATAAACCTCACAATAGCTGTGAGAAAAAGCAAGTGTGAAAATAATATGAACGTTAGAGGCTTCAGTGTATTATTCGCATACTTTACTTTTACTCAACTGCTTTCTCCAAACTTTTTGTCTTTAAAGAAATATGCTACAAATTACAATTGTGTAACTTGCACTGCTTGCAAAGATCATGTTTCTGATTGAGAAATACTCTTCTAGATGTATTCAAGCCAACAAACAAAAACTGGAATTACTAATCAGTGCTGACTACTTATTTACTCTACCATTTATACCACTGAAAGGAAACATTGCTACAACTGTTAAACTGATATGAGCATTATTGCCCTCAGCTTTTTATATATACATATATTTTAATATAAATTTATATTATACATCAATTAAAATAATCCAGTTACAGTACTTTCCTTTGTTCCACTCGTTTTGACAGTTACTCATTTAAAATCTGTCTTCTTACATTATTCTAGCCAGTCAGTATTTATTTCCTTGCTTTCTAGCCCTGAGTATCTGGAAATAAATATAACCACTTACCTGTTCTCTCTCAAATATGTCAATTAGATGTTCAAGGCCAAGGTTCCGCACAAACTGATTAATGCTAAAATCTACACCTGAAACTGGGTAAGAAGAGAAACTCACAATGAGCATCCATACCTGTACTGTAAAATAAAGCATACATATCTCACCCTGTCTGTGGCAAGAATGAGAGAAACAGAAATTCCTGGTCTTCTGCAGATGAGGATTGAACATCTCCATCACTACCCAGTAGCAACTGAATCTGCCCTTCCACCTCTCTCAGAGCAGTCTTTGTGCTTCCACAAAACAAGCCAACTAGCTACCAGAAATGCCACATTCAAACAGAAAATATATTGACAACTAAAATGCCATAGAATAACCTTTTTAAGAATAGCCTCTTAGAAACCAGATAAAGTTTGTAGTATAATACTGCTTGGTATGGAGACAAATTTCATTTGACTTCTCTTTTAAAATACAATTCCCTATTTTAGTTCTGCAAAAAGCAATTCAAAGGTTCTGGAAGAGGAAAATAGCAAAATCTTGTACTACAAGACTTTCAGACTTCTGTTCCTTATTAATGGCATTGTAAGGAATATTAATGGCATTGTAAGGAACAGAAATATTGCATATGCCATAATAACTGTAAGCATGTATGGGAAACTCCACACTATTGTATTCTTTTTGCCATATGTTAAGAACGTTATTCATTCCTGAGAAAGCCTCACCTTCTTTCTTCTCCAGAACGGCAGCACCCTCTGCACAGTTTGTACCAACAACAGAGGGAAGTTCAGAAAAACTACCAGACAAGTTGTCAAGACTGCTTGCAGCAGACAGACTGGATGGACTGGATGGAACAGAGGACAGGGAATCAGCTGCAGAAGCTGTAGTCTGAGACACACTTATAACCTGAGGTTTGTAGCACGTCGGTAAGGCAGAAGGAGGCATTGCTGCTGTCAGTAACGCACTGACATCATCTGCCTGAAGAGCAGAAAACAACTCATTAAAACAGAGGAACATTTCTGCACAGTGTTTTTTCCTAGAATGCTATCATTACTTCAGATTTATTAAGTATACTGCAAAATAATATTGGGAAATATGCATTTTACAGTGCAGTTTACAAGTGGCCTTGTCTGCAAAGAGCATACGTGAAACTGTAAAATGTTTATACATAAAAGCTGTAAAAAGTAAAGACTTCAGAATTTCTAAAAAACCTTTAGGGATAGTTAAACAGAAGATTATTTGCTACAAAAAATGAAGAGAAGCTTCTATTGGGGCAAGCAGAATTTATGAAACAAAACAGTTACTCTGAGTGTAGCTTTGGCTTACATGAAAATACTTTGAAAAAAACACATGTAAAAATTTAACAGACAGTTTCTTAAATTTATGTTGCTACAAGGTTTGCTCACATTTTATTATCACAATTTTTGTATTAGTGGAACTATAAGCACTGGATTAAAAAAAATTGTAAAAAATTATAAACATTAACTAATTTTGTGGGGGTCCCCCCCCCCCACTCCATACTGCAATAAGATGCCTGAAGCAAGAAATTATTTAAAGAAGTTTTATAAAGATTCTACTGACTTTCCTCACCAGGCACATACAAACACCAGAAAAAGCACAGTATTTTAAATTTTGCAGAAGTGGTTGTGTTACTTTTTTTAAGGACAGTTTTTAGATGAGCTGTCACAAATAGGTAAGGGCAGATTCCCCAAGATGAGCCCCATCACTTACAGTGACCAGGTCCAACGGCGTTTGTCCTTCTTGGTTTTTCAGAGTAGGATCAGCCCCGTGAGCCAGTAACAAGGCACAAAGCTGAGTCCTTCCTTTCTGGGCTGCTTCATGAAGAGGTGTGAAAGCCCATTTGTCTGTAGCATTCACACATGCATTATACTTTATAAGTAAAGCTGCTACATCAACATGCTGGAAAAACAAAAACACCTGTTAAATTCTACAATGTACTAAAGTAACTCAGAACAATTACTGATATTTCTCTGTAATCAGAGTAATTACAAATTTTCTTAGAATATATTTAATAGTAATTTAAAAAGTATAAAGCAAAGTGTTTTCTTCCTCACCTACAACACACCAGTAAAAAGTTAAGATTTGTTCTCTTGTGAAAAAGGACAGAGTAAAACAAAATCCCAAATCCAGGGGAATATGAAGGAAATAAAAGTCTGATTTTGAAATTCCAATTTGGAAAGTACTCCAATTGTTTTGGTTAAAGACTCGATTCAAGCACAAACATCCAGGAAGTTCACAAAAATAACTGCTGTCCAACAGCAGCCACAAAAGTGAAAGTGACATCTTGCTGATAAAATTCCACTGGCACAGGCAAGGAAAGGCATTTTACAGAACACCTTTCAGCTTGCTGGCTTTCTAGGTGTATCATGCTCAGAAACCTCAACTCTGTAAACTCCATCCATGATTTTACAAATTTGTAAGTGTCTTTACCTGTAACAGAAACTGTGATCTAATTATTCACTCTGTGTCTTACAAGTAAGATTACACTGTAAACTCAATAGCAAAAGCATTCTACAGAGCATTGGCACAAAATTCTGTCAATGAAATGTACTGCTTTTTTTTTTAATAAATAAAGTCTCAGAAAGTTTGAGGTATTTACCCCGTAAGATGCTGCATTATGCAGAGGAATCAAACCTCCTTTATCCTGTGCATTCACATCTGCTCCATGCTGTAACAGGTACTCTGCAACCTCCAAATTATTGTAACCAGCTGGAAAGTTGCAGGAGAGAATAAACAGAATTAAAAAAACACCTCTTCTAATAGAAGAGGCTGTAGAGAAGTAGCAATTCACTCAAATTACTTGAAAGTTAATTAAGATGTCAATACCACTGAAGACAGCATAATACCTATCAGGGAGGACAGCTTTACCCTATTTCAGAGTTTGGTTTTAAAACCTGTCAATAAACAATAAAAGATCCTCTTTGGCTGGAGAGAACAGGAAAATAAAGTAACTAAACAGTTCGCAAAGCAATAAAAGATTAACATGCCTGAAATACTAATTTCTTTGAAGAGAAAATACTGAAACCCCTAGCTTGCAGCTACACTCTAAACTTGCACAGACTCAGAGTTCAGCCACAGTAATTAGTAACTGATCAAACCAATTAATTAGAACACTGACCTGCTAAATGTAGTGGTGTTGAGTGTCGTCCTTGTGTGTCCCGACAGTTGACATTGTCAGGTGAACAGAGCTTTTTCACTCGGGCCAAACAACCTTTCTTAGCAGCATCTAAGAGAGCTGCATCTCCCCTAAGTAGGTCTTGAATATCAGTATCACCATCTTTAACAAGGTCTAGAGGAGTATTTCCATCTCTGTTTTTCTTTGTAGGGTCAGCTCCATGCTGTGCACATCAAAAACAGGCGGTAAGTACATCAGCAGAATAAACCTGCTGCATCTTAGGCATCTTATGCCTTGTCAAGCCAATATTCTGACACAGATTGAAATCCTGCAGAGAGCCTTCCATATACTGTGTGAGAAAGGACAACATAGGACCTAACAACATCCCTTTCACTGAAAACATTTAACTACAATCATATAGAAACCACAAAGTACAAATCAATTTCTCAAAGTTCATTTGTGTTTCAGAGAGAACAAGAAAGCAAAGAAAGCAACCTCCCTCCAGCTTATGTAATACCTGTAACAGGAGTTTGCAAATCTCGTATTTTCCTTTTGCTGCAGCTTCATGCAAGGGAGTGAATTTCCACAAGTCAGCTACATTGACAACTGCACCGTGTTTAACCAGCAGTTCTGCAACTTCATAGTGACCATACGAGCAAGCGTTATGTAAAGGGACAAGTCCTCTGCGAACAGTTAAAGAAGAGAAAAGCTCTCTGTGAAAACGGGGTATTTCTTCACCAAGAGATACAAACTTGAAACACAACACACCTTCAACAACCAACCCATAATAAAACATTTTCTCCCCCACAACAGACTAATACAATACGAATATCTATTGCAGTAAAAATGTAATCAGCAGGGGCACTGAAGAGAAGCAACAACACAGAGCCAGAGAAATTCTTGACGCTCTAATCTTAAATACTCCAAAATATTTTTAGATATTCTTAACATCTTCATTCTAACATAAGTTTCCATGAAAATAAAAAAAAAAGTCTGAAGCAAAATGGGATGCTTATCTGCTAGCAATATTCGAAAGCTGATAGATATGACCAATTACAATTGCCAAGAAAATATATCTATTTGAGCATTTACCCCTTATCCTTTGCATGTACATCAGCTCCATGCTGAAGAAGATACTCCACAACGGATACTCTGTTATACCCAGCTGCAAAATGAAGTGGTGTAGACTGACGTCCTTCAATATCTCTGCAGTTCACACTCTGAACTGTACACAGCTTCTGTGAATTTCCCAAAACAAAACACATCACTACATACAGTGATGACACTTCTAATTTACTCACAATATGTTGTTATACACATCTAATTTTGCTTAACTGTTTACTTCTTTATTTTTATGGAATCTTTACTTTTCATGGATTGTATCCTGAGAAAAAATTCCACCTGCTCCCAAAACCACACCCATGATTTATTTATGCTTTTGATATAAGGAAAACATCTAGAGGTGATGAATATTGTATTTTTGAATTTGTAATAATTGTGCAATACAAAGGTTTTAGGGCTGATCACAACTCTACAGCAGCCATTGAGGGCTGTTTGAGTGCTTGCTTTGAGAAATTATACACTGAGATATAATTCTACAATGCTAGTTTGGCTGGGGTAGAGCCAATTTTCTTCACAGTGGCTGGTATGGGGCTGTGTTTTGCATTTGTGCTGCACACAGGGCTGATAATACAGAGATGTTGTTGTCATTGCTGACCAGGGCTTACACAGAGCCGAGGCCTTTTTGTGCTGCCACGCTGGTGAGGAGCCTGGGGGTGTATGGGAGGCTGGGAGGAGACACAGCCAGGACAGGTGACCCCAACTGACCAGAGGGATATTCCAGACCAGATGGCATCTGCTCGGTGTATAGAGTGGGGGGAAGAAGGAGGAAGGGGGCACATTTGGAGTGATGGTGTTTGTCTTCCCAAGCAACCACTACTGCTCTCCTGGACATGGCTGAACACCTGCCTGCCCATGGGAAACAGTGAATTGATTCCTTGCTTTGCTTTGTCTGCATGTGTAGCTTTTGCTTTCTCTATTAAACTGCCTTTATCTCAACCCATGAGTTTTCCAGCTTTTACCCTTCCGATTCTCTCCCCAGTCCTGCTGCTGGGAGAGTGAGTGGCTGGGTGGGGCTTGGTTGCTGGCTGGGGTTAAACCATGACAAATTCCCTATCTAGAAGGAGGTTTAAGCTTACTTTTACAGTATCCACATCTCCAGCCTTTGCAGCCTCCAGCAACTGTCGATCTGCATCAGAATTACCTAATGGGATACCTTCTGCAAAACAAATGAGATTGCATGACAATGTGTAGGGTAAGTGTAGGCAGTTGATGAAATTTGTTAAAATAGGAAATAATTTAAGTTTTTTGAAGGGAAATCCTTGAAATAAAGTTAACCAATTACTGACAAGTTTTGTCTTTGTTCGCTATCTACAACAATAGCTGCTAGATCTAACAGTATTTGCAAAGTTGTCTTTAGCAACGTGCTTCCTCTATGTTTTGAAATACTGTGGAAGCAACTAAGCGTTCTTATTCCAGTTTCAGAATTAGAGTATATCAAGTTTAGGACTGTGTATAATGTCCAAACCTTACTCTTGAAAATCCATGTATGCTGTTGCCTCCACTCACAAATGCAAAGCATTTTTTTTTGTTTTAGAAACTCACTTTCTACTTTCAAGATTCAACCCCAGCCCATGTCAGGATTTTTCTAAAATTATTCTGAGTGGCTATACCCCAAAACCTTCCTCTCTGACAAACTAGAGTAAATGATATTGTTAACTAGGGAATAAAGCTTCACAACCTAGTACTGTCTTTTGCAGAATACTCTTTTTTTCTGACTAGTCTTCACTACTATTTCTTGACAGCACTTAATGACAAGTAAAACAAAGCACCACAGCAGATCCTGAATCAATCAGCCTACCTTGTAGTAGCTGTTGCACACTTTCAGTCCCCATTTGTAAGGCTGTAAAGCCCTGCAGAGACACAATTGAAGGATCACATCCAGAACTCAGCAGCAACCTGCACGTCTGAAGATGACCACAATGTGCTGCTCTGTGAAGGGAGGTCTGGCCAAGATTATCTAATGCATTTACCTAAAAATAACACAGACAAGAAATACCACCATCAAAAGTTAGTATTCAGAATGTTTTCATGCTGACTGGGAACATTTCACAAGTATTCTTCTTACTTTAATAAAGAAAATATATTTAGTATATCTTCAAAGGTAATGACATTTCAAATGGTAAAATTAAAACAAAAACAGTTCATGAAGCATAGCCCCCTTCTAGAGGCATGTGAATTATCCAGCACATTTTTACCACATGGAGTAATCCAATATTTTGCTCCTGGCAATAAAAATCCTCATTGCCAACATGTAAAACAGTTTTTACCTGCATTGACTTACTGTGGTTTTTCAGATTGAGGACTTTGTATGTGTTGGCTCAGTGAAGGTGTATTCAACAATTTAAAACTCGGCACCCAAACCTTACCTGTATTCCCTACTCTTCCTCTGGTTTTGAGAACTTCACAGCAGTCAGGCTATAATCAAATTTCCATGAGAGACATTGAACTTTTAGTCTTGGAGGGTTCAAGCACTACAGAAAGTATCTCCTTTTCACACTTTCTTTTTGTGAAGTTCAAACTAATCACTGTGTTATGACTACCATTTTGCCTTCATTGTAATTTTTACTGCACACAACATCATGTAAAGCCTACCTGTCACACAGCTCAGTTTAGCTTCTCGCTGTTCACATATTCTCCCTATTTTTTTCCTTATGTATTTCATTATTACTGCTAGACAGTAAAGCATTGAATGAGACACTTTCAAGTGTTCTGTTCACAGGAAGAACTACATCTCCACTTCTTAAAAACAGGACCAAAACAACAATGGTTCTATAATGTATAGGGGTGTACTGATGGATTGATGGCTTATATCTGAAGTCTATAAATCTAGAACCTTCCAAAAGTAATTGTTTTAGAAAAGTCTGTCTACTCTGCTGTCCATTCTCATGGTATGAAAACCCGTGGAATACACAAATGTCAAAAAAAGAAAGTATGATACTCATACCTTAGCTTCATGTTTCACAACTACTTCAACAACATCATTATGGGCCTTTTCTGATGCCACATGCAGAGGAGTCAAAAAGCTTTAAAAAACAAAAAGGAATAATTCAAAATGTATTTTGCAAAATCTTCTAAACAAACACTTTGGAGTATTCATTTGTAACCACTCACTCTTTTGTTTTTTCATTGATATTGGCTCCTTTCCTCAGCAGCAATTCACATACTTGCTTCCTCTTAGGATATGGAGATGCAGCAGCACAGTGCTGTGAACATTAAAAAACTTAGGATTAATAACTAGCAGCTGGCAGTTAAGAGCTGCTGGTCTACAAAGTCAACAGAAAAAACCCAAAACAGCTTATTAATTTGGAAGATTCCATGTGGGCTTTTGGATTTCCTCTGGTATCTTCCAGAACTCACTTTCCAATAATTGCTGGAAACCACCAAAACAAAGCAGACGTACATAGCTTGCTGTTGCTTAAAATTAGACTATTCTACAAAAACTAGTCATTTAGGCAACCTAAAAAGGCAAATTAGATTAGTCTTAACACTAACTTTGAGAACAAAGTATTAATCGGTGTTATTTGTTTAACTAGATACTGGATATTCCAGGTTGGTCTGAATTACACTGTTTGACACTGCAATTTTTATTGCTTAGGCCAGCCACAATATATGCACAGTCACCAATAAATCCCCAGGTATTACCAATGCTGTCTCATGTGTTTGAGGATGCTTGAAGTTCACCGTTTCCAAAGAAAGATGTTTCTTTATCCGAGCTACATCTGATTCTCTTGCAGCCTGTAGCAGTGAGTGGCCTTTGAATTCATCTTTAAAAACAAAGAAATACATAGCAGAGGATTACACCCCTTGGCTCGAGAAGGATCAAGAGAATTGTTTCTTGCAGTTAGAAAAAAACCCCTCATTTTAATCAGCACCATGGTGCACACAATTCCAAGTCTGACTCAAGCTTTTACATCACTTGACAGAACTCGTTGGTTAAGTCAAAACACTACACAAATTTTGCTTTCTTTCTAAACCAATGCTAGAGACATCCAAACTGGCAGAACAAGGTCTATTTCACTCATCACTTTGTAGGTTCCACTGTTCACATTTGTACCAACTCCAGCATATACAGATTTCCACTTCTGACCTATTTTTGGAAAACCATTTCTAGATGCTAGCATGAAATCTAGTGTAGTATTTACTGACAATTTTTGTTCATATCCCAGAAAGTTACTGTTTGACCACTCAAGGACAGAATTTGAAGTCACTCTTTTTAACCTTTTCAAGTTTGCTGGACAAAATTCAATGCCTTTCATCAATTTCTTTGAACTTTCAGTGATTGTAGCACACTCAAATATATTCAGCATTCTAAACAGTTATTTTTTCTTTTCTTCAGACAAAAGCCTGTGGAATAAAAATTAGTATTTCAACAAACTTGATGCAGGTATGGAAAAGGAAAGTGTATTGGCAGGGTTGTGAGGGAAAGCACATATTTGGGGAAAAGCTACAAAACCCATCACAACCACTTGATTATAAAACTCACAGTAAAATTATTTTAAATGTCTAAATTCAGAAAATAAAGCAATCCCAAATTACAAACATTAAATGTACTGCCCAATACTGCACAATTGATTTTTAAGTGTAAGCATTTTCCAAATCTGGTTTCTGGCAGGTCACTGTCCAGGGAATCTAATTGCACATTACAAGCTGTAACTGTAGAGCTGATCTCACTTTATACTCACATGCTAATCGTTCTTTTAATTGGGGTGTTGGAGCCAAATCAATGGTGCTTTTGTTGTGACAGTTCAACAGTGTTGGGTCAGCACCATAACTCAACAAAAGAGAACACACTTCCACCCTGTTCTTAGAAGCTGCTTCATGCAGAGGGGTGAATTGCCACAGATCCATTGCATTCACACATGCTCCATGCTTGAAAGGGAAAGGGGTAAAAAAAGATGCAATCAAAATCAGAATGTTAGAAAAAGACTGTTAATAGTTTTAACACAGTAGACTGTTAAAATAAAAATCAGTGCTTATATGCAAACTGTTTCCAAGACATTCATTTTCAATCTAAAACATTTCAGCACATTACGGTTTTTAATCCTCTGGTATCCCACAGGTACATTCAAAGAAGCCAAAGCCTGGCTAGTCTGTCCAGGCTTTTTTCAGCATCTCTGAAAGGAAAGGATCTCTGCTAGGAGGTCAAACGGGACAAAGAGAAATATTAATTTTCTCCAAATCATCTGTGAACAAGCTCCTCTTCCTTGCAGCTCTGGTAGTGTCTCGAGTGAACAGCTGCACTAAGATAAATACCTGTTCTCTGAATAACCCCCAAGACATGAATGCCATGGTACATAAAAGGAGATGGGCACTCCAAATTAACTTCAATTCAAAACATTTAAGTACAAGATTCTACAAGTAACACTGCTGGATGAGTAATGTATGTGTAATTCCTCTCCAGTAACATTCTGACTGCACTTCAAGTTCAGTCTGTAAGCAAATCTAAGAGGACATGCTCTTTCCCATTGCTTCTCTTAAAGCTGTATGGCTTTGCAAAAAGTAATTCAGAATTATCTGGAACAGAAATCTAATATGGAATACAACTCTAGCTAATAGTTAAGACACACAATAGTGTATACGCAAAAGTTCATTTGTGGGTTATTTTATTTTTTCTAGTACCACCATGGTAAAAATTCACTTTACAACTGGCCCCTCAAGTAAAAAAAATTGACTATTTATACTTATTACAGTATATGTTTATTTCAATTGGGTTTTTTACTTAATTTTTTGCTAAACAAACAGAAAGACACATGGAACTAGTGGAGGGCTGAAACATACAGGATAGACCAAGAGCTATTCCCTGAGCAGCCAAATAACTCTAACTCGAGTTAGATAGCAGAACAGCCTCAGTTGTTATAATGATCTTGTTTTCCTGTGGCAGCTGAGAATAGGCACAGTTTAAAAATCTCTTGGTGGAAAACACAGATTATTTTGCAGGCCACATCTCCAAGCCACTATTTTAATGTGCATCACACCTATCTTCAAGGTTACGATAATCCAGATAAACCACCTTTGGTTCCAGGAATTCACTTATATTAGGAAAATTGAGACGTTTCTCCTTCTTTGGGGTGAAGGCTACAATTCAGGGTCAGAACTGATGCTATAAAGTTCATTTCCTCAAAAGATTGATTGCTTTTTAAGACATTTACTATCTTTACCAGTATTCTTTTTAAACACCTCTTATTGCTTTTTCTTCAAAAATATTCTTCTACCATCAAACACAAAGTATTGGTCAGCTTTCAGGGGTTTTTA
Organism: Climacteris rufus; assembly: GCA_013398175.1. Taxonomy (NCBI): domain Eukaryota; kingdom Metazoa; phylum Chordata; class Aves; order Passeriformes; family Climacteridae; genus Climacteris; species Climacteris rufus. Next base: position 2,187,636 of record VZRZ01001071.1, read on the forward strand.
TGGTGGGTTTTTTGGGTGAGTGTGGAAAGCTGGATATAAGCCATACTTACTTGGTGGTACAAAAACATTCAACTTTGAAGCAGAGAGTTAAAAACAGGAAGCACATTTACAAAGAAAAAGCTTCCCTGCAAGAAGAAGATTCTGTAGCTCCAGCTTAAAAATCACTAACATGTAGAGCAAAAGCAATTTATCATTCTGTAAGTTTTGTAAATCTAAGTACAAAACAAAAAAAAGAATGCAACTTGTATTAGTCTATTATAAATGGTTCTTATTTAACAATGTGCAACTTCACCTCATTCAAGACCAACCTTTACTAGAAGCTCTGTTACTTCATAATGACCATAGGAACAGGCATTGTGAAGTGGCACCAGATCTCTATATAGAAGAAAAAGGACAAGGATTATTATTTTAGTACACATATTTAACTTTCAAATGCACCTACAACAATGCAAATGGTACTGTGCTTTACCTTGAACATTTTACAAAAACATGATAAATGCTCAAACAAAGCTGAGGGGAAATAAGAAGGTGAAAAAGAAACCAGAAAATCCCACCAGCATTTATCAGAACAGTGAACATCTAAGATAATCAGGAGATGAGAAATGAATTGCAGCCTCTGGCTGCAGATGAAATGGTTCCACTCAAACCTGGAACCCTAAGCAGGAAGAACTATCTGCAGGGGGTTTTCAGGAGTGACCCTAATTATGTCCTTTTTCACAAGAACAATATTATCTTCTCCCTTGAAAACTAATCAAATTGCATTTTTGTCACAACAGAAAAGTTAAAGGTGACAGAAGAGTCTCAAGATGGAAATTCTTCATGGTTAAAACAGTATTACTGCTCTTTACTTCATTTCAACTTTTAACAAATTCTATTTATTCTGAATAAAGGAAGAAAAGGAACCTACCCTTTATCCTTAGCATGTACATCAGCCCCATGCTGCAGTAAGAGCTGTACTATTTTTACACGGTTATACCCAGCTGCTAAATGCAAAGGAGTAGACTGAAATGACAGAATGTTGAATAAATCAGTAACAAAAAAATCAAAGGTTGATTTTTTTTCAAAACTTGTTAACAGTACTAAATACTGAAGTCCTTCAAGACTTACAAGATTAAAAAAGAAACCCAGTGCTTGAATCAGACATTTGATAACTATGTTCAATGCTTACTGGTTACTCTCACAATCAACATGAACACAAATCCCAAGTTTATTCCATCACCAGTGCATTTTGGCAACAAAGGCCCTCTTACAGGATTTTTGAGTCCTACAGTCCACTTTTGTTTTTAAGCCTACCATAACTATAAATACTTTGCTGGCACAAATTGTGTCCTTGTGAAAGGGTAAGTAGAAGGGCCATTAGAAACAATGACTGCTGAACTATGAAGAAGTCTCCCTGCCAATCAAAAAAGTAAGTTGAGAAATTACCAAGAGAGACTGTTATCCACATTTGTGAGTGCAGGAAGTTAGTGGGCTGTCAGGGAAATTTCATCTCCTAAACTCCCACCCTCCAGAGAGCAAACAGGTAACTGCTCTATGATCTTTTCCAGCAAACGCATTCAAGCATTCCCATCAGCAGCACTAACGGCAGAGCTACAAATTAGTGAGGAGAAATCTTATCCTCTGCATTTACAAACCCATCCACTGAACCAGATTTTTACAGTTTCTAGAGGATGAGTCTCATAACTAGATAAGAAAACAGAGATGCATCAGTGTTTTGGAGATCCCAATATCTTACCAAAAAGCCTCAAAAAGGGGAAGCAATTAGATCAAAACTTAGGTGAATGAGTACACAAACTTAATGAGAAAAACAAGGATGCCAAAAAGTGATACTCAATAACATGAACCTTCCATAGGCTAGGGGCTGACCCCAGGAAACTCAGGATTTTTCAAAATGGAGATTTTGAACATTTTTCATGTATTTCTTACAGCAACGAACAGCTTGCTCCTGAAACAGGAGCACTAACTTGCCTAAGGGTGCATGTCAAATAAAGGGCCTGTATCTGTCTGATAGCAACAAGAATCTATGGAAAAGCCTCACATTTTTATCACTGCAGATATGAAGGTCAAGCAGAAGTTTCAACTGAAAAGGTGTTTGTTTATTGCTCCTACATAGAATTACCTACATAGTCCTTTTAAGATTAAAAAGCAAAAAAAGTCAGCTGGATGCTGGAGAGGGAGAATCTTATTTTCCCACGTATAGTGAAGAAAATAGATTTTATGTTTAACATTTTCTAAATCTGGTCAAACAATAACTATGGATCATGTAAGAGAGAACTAATTTTAAATCAGGTTTTAAACAAAAATACCTTTCTGCCATCACTTGCATGACAGTTAACATTTAATGGTGTAAGAAGAGACATCATCTTTTCCTCATTTCCACTCCTGAAAAACAAAATATGGAATGAGCAGAAATATTCTTATCCCAATTTTTAGTATTCTGTTTTTATGTTTGTCATTGCTATAATGTTCAGCAGATCTCAAGCAATACATTCCTCTCTCTATTTTATGCATTAAAGGGAAAACATAACTGCATTTATGCAACTGTTTTTGTAGCTTCATTCACAGAAAACAGTCTTAGCTTAGCATCTAGATGGAATGCAAGCCCAAAAGACTATACATCTACATATTAATTACACACAATTCTGAAAATATAATTAATCCCAGTTATTTCCAAACATACATACCTGGCACTTTCTAAGAGTTCATCTTTCTTGTATTCACCTAGAAGACAAAAGGGCTTTCTTTAGCTGTGAAATAGATATCTATATATGTGAAGTTCACTACTTATTATCCTCTTCTGAAATTTTCAAGGACATAAGTGCTAGAAGTACTTAAAAGTATTCTTTTCAATTGTTAAAGGGAGCTTTTAAAAAAGAGGAAGGGTGATATTTTACACAGGCAGGTATTGATAGGACGAAGGGAAATGTTTTTAAACTAAAAGAAGAGAGACTTAGATTAAATATCAGGAGGAAATTCTTTACTCAGAGAGTACTGAGGCACTGGAACAGGCTGCCCAGAGAAATTATGGATGCCCTGACCCTGGATGTGTTTAAGGGATGTTGGATGGGGCTCTGGGCAACCTGATCTAGTGGATGTTCCTGCTCATGACAGAGGGGTTGGAACCATATAATTTTTAAGGTCCCTTCCAACCTAAGCCATTCTAAGATTCTAAAAATTCAACAGTTCATTACTGAACTAGCGTAACAAACTATCCAGAACACATGCCATGACTGAGATAATGAGGGCCATAAGGCAATTTTTATTTAGAATTATAAAACAAAAAAGTTAAAGTAGTATCAAAAAGTCAAAATCCAAACTACTGTATTGCATGAGTTCAACTGCTGTTAGTCATAAAGTAATCTAAAGATTATCACCTACCAGTCAGCACAGCTTTGGCAGACGGGTCTGCTAAATCCAAAGCTGTCCTTCCATCTGTGTTCCGGATGGTCGGTTCGGCACCATGCTGCAACAGGACTACAAAAATGACAGAGTTTCCCATGAGAAAACAATTTTACAAGACAAGGTTCAAGAGACATATCATTACTGCAATCTGAAATCAACAAAAGGAACATCCCATTACTGATCCTACCTTCCTCTGCAAATTGTCAATGTCAGAATTCTGCAATGTCATCTGTGAACAGTGTATCTAGTGAGACATATCTAGACACATTTTATGAGGAAAAAAAGCAGAGCAGAAAGGGAACAACCACAGACTGGCAAGAGGCAATTTCAGTTGAAAGCTTGTGACTGACACACCACAAAAAACAGCAGCTACTTCCCGTCAGCTCCGGAGCAGGCTGTCCCAAATCCTCAAGCGACTATGCCCTACCCTGTAAACAGCAATGGTAGGCTGTGCATGTTGCACTCATATTCAGGCCAAACAGGGCAATGTTATATACACAGCTTCCTAAATGTGCTCCTTTAAGTAAACAACAGCAAACCACACAATCAAGAAACGTTTCTTGACCATGTATCTACCTTTCTACCTCTTCCTTAAAAAGTTCCTCTTAAGAACTGTGTAGGTAAAACAAGTAGTCAAAATAATTGAGGTTTTCCCATCCTTAACTAATTTAACACAGCTGCTATATGTAAGACAGAATTAATCCATTATTAAGATCACTTTAGTTCATTCCACTGCACTGTGATCAGCAGCAGAAGACAGCATAAGAGTCTAGGCTGAAATAGAAGAGAATTTAGCTCCATCATGTCTCTCCAAAGCACCTTCCCCAAGATATCAATGTCAACCTTTATAGGTAGACAATTATAAAAACAGACGCAAAAACTTGTTTCTTGTAACAGTGACACACGAATTCAAGTTTACAAAAGATTTTGTTTTAACCCTGAGATCAGCCATAGCTTCATAAAGTAAAAATGGTCTTGATTTTTCGGTTAAAACAAATGAGTTAGTCACAGGAAGAGTGGGAGAAAATTACCAATGCAGACATCTGTCTTCCCCTTAATGGCAGCTTCATGAAGAGGAGTGTAATTCCAATTATCTCGAGCATTAGGATCTGCTCCGTGCCGCAGGAGAAGATTGACGACCTCAGCATGGCCAAAGGAGCAAGCGTTGTGAAGAGGAATGAGGCCTCCATCATCTCGTGCATGGACATTGGCACCACTCTGAAGTAAATACTCAACTACATCCTTCCGACCAAAACCTGGAGAGGAAAAGGGAGAAAAGGCATCAGGGTGGGCTGAGAGAAATCCCTGCCCCACACGAGCAGATTACAGTAACAAGTATTTAAACTTGTAAACATTCTTAAGGACAACCACAACTGGCATGGTTTACTAAAGGAGCATTTACACACTAAGGCTGTTTTTGAAACCCTTAAAAATGAGATTAAAATCAGCAGAAAAACAATATTCAAGATTATTGGAACAATGAATATCTTGATAGGGCTCCCACAAATTTCAGCTGTATCTTGCATATTCATAAAATGACAAATAAACTAGGACATCAAACTGTATCTATGTTTGCTCTACTATCTCCACAGGAGGCCAGAATGCCTTAGGATTTCTGGTTGTAGCCATTATGCCCATCTGGTTATGTTCCAAAGGCCATCTCACAGGTTCCACAAATGTCTCTGCAGGTCTCAGGGATTATTAGGGCAGGTAAGAGCCATATTTTAGTCTGTATCAGCCTTTTGCCAAATACCTTCTGGGAAATAACCTGTGTGTGCAGGACTTGGCCTTTCTTGCTTTAAATAGCTGAGTTACAAACTCATTTCTTGAACAAATCAAGACTTGTGTGGATGAACTCTTGAGCCTTCCCCACAGAGGGAATAACCATTCAGATTGTAGCAAATTTAAACTTTGCTACAAATCCTCCACAGAATGTCCATGGTAAGTGTAAGTCCCTGCCACCATAACCTAGAAATTATGTATGTTCCTGGTAAGAACACAGTGTTTCAGTGACAAAGTCACCAAAACATACAAGAAGTATCAGCATTTCGGTTACAACAACTTTTAGTTTTAGCTTAATTGTGACTCAACCTTTTTATAGCGTGTTCTTCACTAAACCTGACTTCAGTAAATCCCTCTCCTGGAGCAAGAAGCGCTGTCACTTTCACCATTTGGAGCTCAAAAAACAACTACTGGCATCCCACTTACTAAGAGAAGATCTTGCAAAAAACCTGTATATGCCATAAAGAAAGAAGCAAGGAAAAGTATTCAGAGAAGCCTAATTCTAACTGTTCCCTTCTTCCCTCAGTCCTAAAGTCTGGTAAGGAACCACATTCACCACAGATTCATCATTATTATAACCATCATTTTATGTCAAACTTTTGAATCCCAGAATGAACTTCCAGGTGTTTTCAAGTAACAGTCACAAGGCTATACTGGTGATGTGTTTAATTTCTTCAAAATACAACACTAATAATACAAATCTTAGCTTACTAGCACCTTGCTTACAATAGAACCACACACCCTACAGCAAATTCACTTCTGAGTCTCAACATCACACTTACCCACCTTGCCTGTCCCAACAGAGAACAGGAGCTCAGCAAACTTGGGATGAGAACTGGATCAAACATATGGTCCCTGCTAAAGCAGTTTATCTACACAGGCTCAGTAAGTCATACTCCCTGCTCATGCATGCATATTTCTGCTACCAAAAAAAAGTATCAGTACCTATACCCATGCAGACTTATTGTCTATCTTAAATTATATGCATTGTTTTTCATTCTTAAATACATTTAGCTTTCCTAACTATTATAATACTGTTGTTTTATTAAAAGTGTCCTGGTATTTTTCTTCAAACTTTCAAAAAATTCTGTTTCTAGTTTGAATGTATACTCTAAACTTACTAAACTCTTTTGAGAATCTACTCAAATGAGACCTTTACAAGTGCCAGAGTCCTGCAAACATAATCAGAACTCTTACTTGGTGACAGACTGCTTGGTATTTTCTTCTTTAAGTACCAAAAAATGTTTTCCAGGACTGTTGCAATTATGTCAGAAGTCTCTGATCAAATTCTTCATCCACAAGTTATGTGGTAGCTAAGCCACTCATTCTTGTACAGAGGGCACTCCTGTTCCTCAAAGCATTGATGTGCAGCCATGTTCTTGCAGGTAAAATTGCAGCCTTAGCAGGAATCAACATCATTACTGAAAATCAGCTGTAGGGAACCTTATTGTAGGCATGCAGAATTCCCTCAGATCCCTCTATTTAGTACATAGGATCAATCAGATACACTTCATGAGCTATCCATAGCTTCTCTCTGAGCAAAGCCTGCATACATTCAGAAAGTACCTTAAGTACAGCAACACCCTTCAACGCCCTTCAAGGTAATTTAATGTTTACTGAATTAATTCATTTGTATCACACCAATTTTTGTAACTTCTCTCCAACACTGAGAGCACAGCAGGGATTCCTTCCTTCCTCGGGGAAGCATCTGTACAAGAGGGCACCATATATGGAAGGGGAAGTATTTTCCCATCACTTTCTAAAGGATGCAAGCTGCAGAGGAAGTGACCAAACTGCACAATGGTCTCTGCCTCTGCTGTTTTCACTGTGAGCGGAAAGCAGGGGCAGCCTTTGCTGACACAGGGGAAGCAGCCACTGCCTACTCTAACAGTTCCTCCTTACCATTAGCTGGCCACAGTAATAACAATTCCAACACTTTGAAAAACCCCAACTTTGTAATTTTTAAGGGGTGGGAGTTTTCTTTGGCTCTTGAGCATTTATCAAAAGACCACCTAAGTGTGATCATAGCTTACAACTGTGTAGGGTAATGGTCTCATCATCATGAACACTTTATTATTTACTGCAAAGAAGGGCTGTCTACTCAGTACCTCCAGCTGACACTCTTGCACCACCTGTGTCAGCCCAGCAGCTCACTGTACTTCTTCCCTGAAAAGTTACACATTTTTAGCTGACAATTCCCAGTTATTAATCACAGTAGGAATGTGCAGCTGTACGTAATTTTAAGAAGTATTTCTTTACAGTCACTGTTTTTCATAACTGACATTCAGCTACTTTTGATGAGATGAAAAGCAAACAGAAAGAACTGAGCTCAAATTCTTCTCCCCTACCCTTGGCATTCATATTTTTGGTGACTCTTAGATTGCAGGGAGGGCATTTTGGTACCTGCCACGTCCTTAAAACCTTGTGATACTTTAAAGTTTGACACACACTGTGATGAAGACTGACTTGAGGAAGTATATGCAGCTTACAATGGAAGAGGATGGAGCCTATTTTACTGTGAAGGGTGGTGGGCTCCTGACTAAAGCTTCAGTACAACATACATACCACACACAGCTGTCTACTATGAAATCCAAAGAGCAACCTTCACCAAAATCCTACTATGTATTACTTCTGATAATGACACATTCCTAGGATGAGCTTGCAGTATTTCTTTTAATATCTTTAAAATCCGCCTTTTCAAACTGACACATGGAAAAAGAGGAGTTTAGGTTGTTTTTTTTCCCCAATTATTAGGTAAGATCTGGGAAAACACTTAAAAAATAGAACCCAAGTTAAGACCCCAGAATGCCAATAAAAAAGGAAAAAAGGGCAATTAAAAAGCTATGGTGAATTTCAGCTCCAACTCGTCCATAAAAGAAATCTCGAAACTGAATGAAACTAGTCAGAGAAATTTTGTAACTTATTTTCTAAGAACATGCAGACAACTAGGATAAACAAAGCAGCAACACAACAGATTTTTGCTTTTACTTCCTGGAGTGTAACTCCTTTAGAGGCAGAAGACAAAGGGAGTCAGTATTACTCCAAATGTGAATAACAGGGGAAAGGCAAAACCAAACAAAACGTGTAAGCCCCAAGTCCAAGAGCTGCTTATGTGCACCTTTCACACAAAGTCAACTGCAGGTGGGCTGACAACACCGGAGTTCAAACCTGCTCAACTGAGAAATCACACAAGTATTTTCTACCACATGTTAACCAGAAACTCTCAGCATCTCCTTCAGTCCAGTGAGAGGAGCAATTAATTTCTCTATATCAAGTCTGAAGTAGACTCAGTCATGGCAACAGTGTCTCCCATTTGCACACCAACCTGTTTAACATTAGAAATCTAACAATTACATGAACATATGGCTATGTGTTTTTTAAAGAAAAATCTTTCCATAGATCAAGAGTTCTTTAAAGTCAAGACAGATCACTTCTGCCCAGACAGATAAACTAGATCACTATATATGATCAATATAAATTTATTAAATGCTGCTGTCCTGAGGACTTTCAAGAACTTAGACCTCTTTAGTCTGAGACAAGACCTCTTAACACGAGGAAAGGACACCTTAAGAAGAAACCTCTTCCATGACAATCTAATAAAGATACATCTTTGTTACTATCCACATTGCTTGGTGAAAAGAAGCTGCTGTCTTCTGCAGCCTGTCAGCCTGGAGGTCCTACATCCAAGGCTGTAATCAAACCAAAACAACCAACATGAAAACAACAGTCAAGTCTTTGTCTGAAAAGGTGGGATACAATCTTCTGGCCTGGTGCCAGTGAAAGCAGTTGTTCTGTGACGTCAGTTGTTTGCGTACTTGCATCCTGAATTAACAAAGTCCATTTGTTAGAGATAAGAATGTGAAAAGCTTAGAAACGGTGTTATCTGACAGGCACCTTCATGGGGTGCAATTTTAAAAATGCTCAGGCCTGCTGAAATCCATGAGAATTGCACCTGGGACATGTGCTCCTGTCAGAGCTCACGTATCACAACACGAACAGTACAAACCCCACTCCAGACAAGTCCTCAAGACCAGCCGAGATTTGTTTAAAAAAAAAGGAAAGAAAAAGGAAATAAGCAAGCAGACGCAGCTGTACCGCTCGGCGCCCCCCACCGCGTGGGTGACACCGACTGGGGCCCGTGGCCGGACAGGGCCGCGGGGGTGGGCGATGCTCAGGGGTCGGCGGAGCGCTGCGACCCCCGCGCTGCGCCCGGCCCGAGCGGCGAGGCCCGAGCGGCCCGGCGCTCC
>VZRZ01001071.1:2197499-2220604 GCA_013398175.1 Climacteris rufus
CCCAGCGCCGGGCCTCGGTGCTGCGGCGCCATGGCGGGAGCGCCCCGCGGGGCTGAGGCGACCGGGGCCGTGCGGGTAAGGGGTGATGAGGAGCACAGAAATACCGCACCACCCATTCGTCCCAGAACAAACGTGCCCTTCCCCCTTTCAGTAATTAGATGTAGACTGGGAGGTGGCGACTGTTCAGAGATTCTCCCCCTCCCCCGTAAAATGTGTAAGAGTGCGTTTTGGTGCTGATGGCTTCATGATCCTTGCACAGTTACTTACATAGCAAAATACCAAAAGAAAGTCAAGTGCTTGCATAATAACTATGAAGTGGAAATTATACAACACAAATGTCACAGTTTTCTTTATTACTATCGAAATGCAGGTATCAGAAAATACTGTCAGTTGACTTTGCCATTTCAAGGTTTTAGAAGAGAACGGAAGGTGTCCTCCTCCCTCCAGTAAGCACCACTGGCTTGATGGGGAAACCTGAGCCCAGATGGGACCGACTAGAAGAGGAGCCAGTTGATAATCCTGAAATGTATTTTTTCCACTCACACCACATTAAAACACTTTGGAAAAGGTAGTTCAATAGGGCCAGTAACTTCTTGTTTCAAAGGCAGAGATTAAGTACCTCCAAACTCAACTGAACTTGCAGACTGTTGTTATATTAGGAAATTAAGCGGCCTAAATACAAGGAAAGAGCTCTAGCACATTTGTACAGTTTAGTCACTTCCATTCTGTTAAACACCCCTGTCCCTGAAACAAGGCAGTTACATCCAAATTTCCTCTCCCTAGTCCATGCTAATGCCTAAACTGTGCCCAGGACTTTTGGGGGAGACTAGGAGCTGTAGCAGGCCCACATCATGCTAGAGTAACAGATCAAGCTCCAGTGTCTGCATCCTGGCACTGTTTGGTGCAGTAATTGACACACAACCACAGCAGCAGTGTCACAGAAGACTGCAGCCAGCACTGGGGCAGAAACTGTGTGCTTTGACAAACATGCGATGCCTTGGTCAGGTGTGTTTTCCATAATCCCACTGGCTTTTCTCTGTCTCCCCATTGAAATTTCAAGCTGTGCTTAGCAGGCAGGGAAAAGTCAGGCTATGGCCAGAGTCCCACACATACATAATTCATCCACTGCTTTGCATGGGGCCATAATGTTCCTGCATAAACTGTCATCAAATGTGGCTCATAGGCCTGCAGCCCTCTCAGACCTTCCCGACTTCTCCCAAGGATGCATGATGAACACTTCCCTTCCTACCTGCAGGCTCCACAGACTGAAAACAAGACTGCAATGCTGCCATTTGTATCTTTTCTTAGCACCATTAGCATAACTGGAAAAACTATACAAGCTTTTGAGTTCATAAACCCTTCTCTGAGCCTACAACAGAAGTAGCAAATACATTAACTTGGCTGCTTTCCTTTCAAAACTGAAGAAGGGACCGCGTATCTAGAAGTCTGTAGAAGTGTAAATACCTGTATAAATACAAACACATCCTGCTCCTCAGGTGTTCTAAGTGAGTATAAACCCAGAACAATATTTCACTACTTCACTATAAATGCTATTGTCGTTTCTTTCCTTGGCAAAAGCAATTACAAAGTGCTAATGCAAAAAAACCAAAAAACCAAACCAAAAAACTCAAACAGTTTGAAAAAGAGCAGGATTATAAGAACATGGTCTGAAATAAACTCCACATTCTTTCCACATCACTATACCCAAAAGATACTCTTCTTATAGATTACCTATAGCCTGACTTCCTTTTCCAGTATGTCTTCCTGGCAGCTTCAATGTGAAACTATGGCAGGTCTTTATGAATGGAAACAAAAAAATATTATACTGTAAGAACAGGATGCAATTTACCTTGAATTCAGGGGGTCAAAGACTCTTACCTTATTTTAGGATTTGTGTATTAATAGCCCTTACTGTGACTTTTGAGATTCACCACACATAAAATAAATCTACTTTTTATCTTACTTATATGTTTAATTATTTTATGAGAAAATAATCTGTAAAATCCAATATTTTTCTTCGGTCTTCTTCTTCAATAGTACGGTTAGAAAACCACAGCTAAAATATATGCCAAATCCCACCCAACGGATGTGGTAGGGATTTTTCTAGAGACAGCAGGGGTTTTGTAACCTACCTGTTATTAACACTACCTGAGAGGCTCAGCCATTAACAGCTCAGAAACATTTCACTGTTGATCCTTTTAGTGTAATTTGTGATATAGTAATGGCTTCTACTTTTGCAGTGCATAACCTGGCCTAACAGAAACATACTGTGGAAGTTTGTTTAGAAACATGCTTGGTTGGTCACTAGAGGGCAGGAAAGGAAAGGAGATAAAAAGGAAGGGAAAAAGAATGACAAAAAAGAATAGGAGGGGGGAAAAACAGAAAAGAAGAAAAATAAAAATAAAAATAAATAGAAAAAGCAATAGATATAGAAAAAGAAAGAAAAAGAGGTATTGTTGGCTGTGGGAAGACTAAGGCAGCCTTACAAATAAATCCTTTTCCTTTTTGCTTAGGAGATTAAAGTTTACTTATGGGGAGAGGCATTGTCCATGCCAATCTACAAGGCAGTCCATCAGATTTAGGATTTTCAGCTGTCAGCCCTTCATATCATGAGGATTTTTCAGCTTTTTCTAATTGGTCCCTGCAATGCTTTGCCTTGCTCTTGGAAGCAAAGTAAAATGATAGAATAAATTGAACATTTCAAGAGTTCAGAAATTTAGCTTATTCCAAAAGAGGAATTATTTTGAATTTATTCCATTTGAAGTATTTCCAGATAAGACTTGGAAAAAAACCCCAGACCAGTGATAATTAATGTGTCCATCAGGAAATAATAAAACATTTCTATAAAGAAAAGAGTTTATTTTGGAGATAAAGAGAAGTGATCTAGTGTTTATTACTAAATTTTTATAACTATAAATAGAAACTTTCTCAATGCAAGCTACTTTTTCTAAATGAAAAGAAAGGCTGGTCAATTTAAGGAATACAAGCTCACTGCAAAGTCAAAGCAGTACACACTGTACATCAGCAAATATGTGTAATACTGGATCTTTAAAGAAACTTTCTCCCTTCCCATTCTTATTTTATCATCAAGTACCTTGGCTATGCATCTTAAACAAGCAGGAGCTAGTTCTTTTTCTCTACCAGTCACTCATCTGTAGTTGGTGTTTTATACCTACCACCTCTGTTTTACCAGCAGATGGGGGTAAAGGGGAATAAATATAAAATGTTGTTCTGGAATAATCAAGGGATTAAAAAAATGAAAGGAGACAGGAAGATGGTGAAATGTTGAGACACTGAGCTTTGCAGAGAGCAGCAAACACAAAGCCAATGGTCTCTCTAGGAGGTGGGGACACACTGTGAGTTGCTGACAAGCTGTAATAGTAGGCAATTTAGTTATCAAAATATCACATTTGTGTTTGCAGCAATCAAGACAATTGTTCATCAGCTTCATGACCAGCTCTGGCAACGGCAGTTGGAGAAGAGTCTTTTTAGTGGTAGGGAGAATCTTGTTATCCAGACAGCAGCAGCTCAGTAAGTGTATGAGAGTTCATGGAAATTACACAGCAAAAAAAGCCTTTGGTCCAGGACCCTTGTGATTTGTTCAAAATTATTCCAGTTTTACTGTCAAAAACTGCTAGACAGAAACATGTCTAGAGGGCTTAAAGGGAGCTCCTGTTTGTTTTTCTGTAGTGCCTGGAACATTCTGGGACAACAGAGAGCTTTTTAAAAGCATAGACTCCACACATGCAAAGCAGAATTACATGGGGTGCCAGCATGGGAACATGGCACAGGCCTGGGAAGTTGTTATTTGTTACCAGGAAGAAAGCCACAAGCAGCAGAGGAACAGTTGGGCCAAAGATCAGCGCTGACCAGGGATGCCAGCAAAACAGATTCATCTGTATCTCAAATAGGTATTATAATATGAAAATGCTAAAAGCAATTAAAGGCAAACTAGAATATCTGTCCAGCCACAACATTCATCTTTTCTGAAGCCAATCAAAAGAATGGGAGCTACTTAGGTTATAATCTGTGTAGAACTGACTGAGAGAGTAATAGGGAAAGAGCAATTCTTTGATTTGAAAAATCGTCTTAGAGGGAGAATATTTCAGAAGAGCAACAACTAGCAAGAGACTCTCCATGCATTTAAATTGCAGTTCAAGTGACATTATTTTAACAAATTTCAGTATTTGTTTCCTGTCCCAATTAAAAGCAGTAAAATAAAAGCCCTGTGGAGGTTCAGACATCTTCACAATCTATCCTGGGCACTTAACAGCAGTGTCCAGGTCCTCCAAGTAATTAAAAAAGCAGGCAGATTTCTCAATGTTGTACTCTTAATTGCCCTCTGAAGCACTCTACCTCTTTCTACTGATGGTATAAGAAGCCTATACTTTTAATTTGGATACCTAAATTGGTTGTCTCTAGTATGTAAATACCATACAGAGCAGGCAGTATGAAGGAAAGCAAAGAAACAACTAAATGTAATGTTCTTTTAGAAAGTGCTAGTGTACTCCTCCAAACAGTTGCACAGAGATTGTCAAGTTGTTTTTTCAGGACAGATCTTTGAGAGGCAATTTCTGAACAATTCAAATGATGCCTTCTTGGAACAGCTAGTTCCACAGTCCAGGGGAAAAAAATAGGAAAAATACAAGAACAGGCTATTCTTGACTTAAGCCTAAGAAAAACAGTTACTTTGTTTAAGAAGTTTTTGTACTTTCACCATGGAGTAATAATAATCAAATCCAGTTAAATTCAGTATTTCTAATGGAAGGCTCCTGCTGAAAAGTAGTCCATGGCAGTGATTCAGAACAGAATTTGTGATGAGAAGAAGGAATGTCATTACAGTGGTATTAAAACCAGATATAAACTCGTTAAAAATCCTAAGACTTACTGTGAAGAACATATTTATGCAGATTTTTAACTAAGTGACAGAAAGTAGGAAACATGTTCAAATGGTTGTAGGACTCACACTCTAATGGCCACAAATTTTCAATAAAAACCTACAAAAATAATTTTTTTTAAAGGAGGATTACGAGAAGTGAACACAGTTATGTATATATCCTACTAAGCATAAGTTATCACAGAGCTAAATCAACACATGACAACTAGAAACTTCTCCTTTGGGAGGATTTTTCCAACACCTTATAATTCACTGTAACCACTAATGTCTCAAGAAGAGTATAGTACATTCTGCAAGGGATATTCTTGTAGAAAAAAAAAGTTTTGTGCTCCATTAAGACAATTCTTATGTTCCTGCAAGCAAAGTTTAAAATCTCCATCCAAAGATATTTTTGTCCGTAACAGAAAAATCTCATAATACTCAGACATTTACCAGGTAAAGATATTTGCATTCCCACCTGAATGCAGAGTAGACACTACACTGCATATGAGTGGCTAATCCTCACTTAAGGGACGTCTATTTCATTTATTTGTTCCATGAGTAAATTGAAGACAGAATCCCTTTATCAGACCTCTGAGATCAAAACAACGCAACACAACAGGTAACATTTAATGAAGTATTGAGCCTAACAAAAGTTAGAAAACACAGAGTAGTCAGAAAGTTCTAATTGTATGTTTGAACAGTCTTGAAAGTAAACTACATTGTAAAACTAAGTTGAAAGTCCTTAATCTGGCAACATTTTGAGACTCTGCCATATAGGTCTATTTTTCTATGTATTACCTGGCTAAATATGTGCAAGAAAAAAATATCTTGCACTAGTTTCACTGATGCTTTACAAAGGGTTTATTGAATTTTACACTGGAGTTTATTAAAACCTTTTAAAAGTAAAATGTCTTGGGCATCATTGCCACACACACAAAAAACCCATGAGTAAAGCAATTTTTAAGTAGAACAGTATATTAGTTGGCTTTATTTATTGTCAATATTACAATTAATGGATGGGAAAATATGAGCAAATGAAGTATTGCTGGTTTCCCTCACAGCTGAGTGACATAAATGCATGGCAATGTACCATTCATGTATGTAGGCACAAAGCCTTTCTCTGGATTTTGTATTTTTTAGCAAGACAGTGAAAATTTTAAGCACTTTATTCAGATAGTTTATTCTAGGATTATTTCTGTGATCTGCTTTTTTCTGTAATTATTATAAACAACAGAGATGTTTCTCCTATATATTTTTATAGAAAGTCTTATAGCAGTAATTTATGTCTTTACTTGTTCACGGAAAGTAATTTTTCCATTAATTCCAGAAAACTACTGATTTTCTTCTTGTATCAAACACGCCTTGATTGTTGAAATGTTGCCTTATGGTCACTCTCAAGGTCCTGGGTACACAGTGGTGTAATCTGACTGCCTAAAAATAGTAAATAGTAGTGCTTATATTTCACCTGGGACTCTAATTATTTAGCATGGCATGTGCCCGCTGTGTCCTTGGCCAGTATGGCCAATGCCTAATACCTGATAAATTCCTCTTTAAATGGCAATATTTTTTAGTGTCTAGGCTAATTCTATGTAATGAAGATTTTAGCTATCTGGAAAATATATTTAAAAGTTATCCCTTTTGTATTTTAGAGGTGACAGAATATATTTCTTTCTGATTAAAAAATAGGTCCTTTTTACTTTACATAATTACATAAATGCTAACTATTGCTGCTAAGATGAAATTGCACAAGATGTCATTTCAACAGCAAGGTTACTTGGGGTTAGGACTAAATATGTCTCAGGTTCTATCAGTCTGGAATCCTTCCAGGAGCATGAGTGATCATCCTTCTCTCTTTCCTTTTCAATTCTTTGCCTCATCTGGCAGGGCCGCTTCGTCTTCAAGATGAGAAATACTTAGCTGACTCTCCTACCTCACTTCACCAGAAAATGCACAGTGGGAGCCTATTTTAATTCCAGGTCTCTCTCATGACTTGAACAATTTCAAGACTGCAAACAACAGCTGAATGGGAGATTAGATTGGTGTGGAGAAATGGGCATGGTTAAGATTTTTAAAGACATCTGAAATGCTGTCACTGCACACAACACGTGTGCACAGAAATAACAGTCCCATAGGCATCTAACTGTGAAAGATGTTCCTCACATTACTAGACATTACTAACTGGTTTTCTTCAGAGATAATTTCACTGATGATCCTTTCTCTGCTGCCTGGACAGCTCATGGAGCAGAGCTACTGCTGTCTTTCTCAACACTGTCCTTGCATGGAAACTGTTCAGTATGGACCAGAATAGCCCTTGCAATGTAGATGACGTAGTACCCAGATGTTCTTGTGGCCTTCTTAGCTTGTAAACTAAAATCCTGTGCAACAGATAAATACTGGACACAAGTTGGCCTAATTTGTATTTGATCCAAGAAAAATGGTATTCCTTGAAAAAAAATATATGGAATGCATGCTAGTTAGAAGGAATCTTAAATTGTAGGCAAATAAATGATCATTTGAGTTAGTTTGACACAACCAGCAAAGTCAGCCATGTGTTCAGAAGGGTGCAGAGCACTGTAGAAGTGATGACAGCATATGCACAAATGGCTCAGGGGTTTTCTTCTCTATTCAGGCACTTTACACTGTAACATTATCTAGTAATTCCATTAGGAATATCAGTTTCCCTTTTTATAGCTAGATGAAGTGATCCAGTCTGTGCTGTAGCAAAGATCTGAGAGGCCACAGTGCAGCGTTATCAGAACAACTGATACATGCTTGTCCTCATTTTACCCAAGACAGAACAATCCCAGTAAGGAAAAATCAGTAGGTATTACAAATCCTCCAATTTAGCCAAAAGAGCTTTTAGCAAAACAAACTTGGAGTAATATAAAAACATAATTTTTACAAGCTATTCTCATTTGGCATCTACTCAGGTAACACAGAGAGGGCAGTTCTGGAATGCTGGATTCACCTTATAGAGAGTACAAAGTAGAACCTGTCCCTTGCATCTAACAGCACAGTAACACCAGCTGCTGGGGGAGAATGAGTCTGCTTTTAGCAGAGATCTCACAGAGTCCTGTAGGTGTAGCCCACCTTGGCTAAGAGCTGAATCAGTTATTTTTTTCCCCATATGGCCTAGCTCTGGCTAGCAAAGTATTGTGATATTTGGAGCAGTCATGTTGACTTAGAGAGACCTGCTTATGGGAAGTTCAGTAACATACCTAAATGCTTTGCTAATTAAGCTGGTCGACGAGCACAAGACCGCTGCTGAGGGCTCCGAGTTACTCACGCTTTCTACCAGCGGCACAGTCCCTTTAGGATAGGAGAAAAATCTGAAGGCTTTGCTTCTGCACTGGCAGGAGAGAGAGAGAGAGAAATAAATAAATCTACTACAGATTCCCTTAGCTAATTTTCCTCAGTACTGTGTTATTTATTTCTGGACAGATTTATAATGTACTTTGATGCTGAGCTCATAACATTCTTAAAAGGAATATGTAATAAGTCCTTGAAGAGAAGAATCAGAAATCAGAAGACATTATGCTTCAGTATAGTAAGAAATGAAACAAGTATTCATGCTACTTACGTTGCTCAAAAAAGCTATGGGAAACCATACTGGCTAAACCTAAATTATGCATTAATGGGCACCCTGAGTCCACTCTCTAAAGCAACAACCTTGTCCATCAGATGCTGACTTGGAAGCTTGGGCTAAGATGTGGTGTGAGTGGGTCCCTCAGTGCACAGGGCCACGAAGGCTGCAAGGAACTTGTGAGGCAGCAGCATGGGTGGGACATGGACAGGGAGTACGACACTGCCGTGTGGACTCTTGCAAAACAGCACATATACAGCTGGCTTGTCTTTTTCATGGAGGTAATTACCCAGTTGGGATGGTAGAAGAGTTCACTGTAGGTGTGGTAAGAGTTAATTCAAGGATGAAAGAGGAGTTAAGTAAAAGCAGATGTTCTGCAAAGTGATATTAGAGCCACCCAAATAGTTCTATTGGAAGAACGGAGTAGTCATAACCTTGCTATTATTATTAGTCTGATCAGAAACATGTGAACTCCCAGCTATGCTCCCACATAGGCCAAGCTCACAGTGTTACTCAAGATAGAGATCTGTATGTATGGACAGAAATCAGCTTGGCACAACACTGGAACTCCTCCTTTAGGAAAGCAGCCTAAGGAACCAGATTTGACCCTTAGTTACTGATCTACTTCGGAAATATACTTTGTCTTGACATTGAAACAAGGAATCCAAGATTGTCTGTTTGTATTTTGAAATTGCCTGGTTACTGACTTTTTTAATTTCTAAGTTACGCTTTGTCCAAATACTTTAGACAGAAGATTTATTGGCAGTTGTTTTTTTTTAGGCAAACTGCCAGTGTCCTCTTTTAAACCCCTGCTTCTGCTCTAGCTGTTCCCAGCACAAATGTGAAGCCTTAAGTAACTTAATACTCTTTGGTCAGGGGTTCCAAATTCAAATGGTGCCAAAGCTTGATATAGCCCCTCTGTATCTATATTGGGAGGAATTGTGTAAAGCAGCTGGATATGTGGTTATTGCGGGTACTGGCAAATTCTGCTGATTTTTTAATTCTGATGCCAAGTGCTCTGATAAGTTTTAGAACATGGTGCCATTTGGAAATCCTGCCTTCTGTCCACTGCTCAGGAAAAAAGAAGTTGAGTGAAGAGAAACCACCACAAACATCACGTCAATTATGTGTAAAAAAGTTTCAAACCAGAAATTTAAAATCAGTGAAAGACCTTGAATTTTCAGGCCAAAATGGTGCTTTTATTATGCTAAAAGGTCCCTTAGAAATATGGCTAACAAATTAACTTGTAATTCTGCACACAGGCTATTTTGTACCTTATTCTTTTGCAAAACACTGCAGCACTTAAACTTACTAAATGGAACCATTAACATAAATGTTAACCAAGAATCCCAGACAATAAAAAACTCCATATAAAAAAAAGTCTAAGAATTTTTGGAATTTTGGGAGGTGGGGAGGGAGATATTTTCAACAGTGTGTGACAATTATTTGCACTTGGTGGCTACTTAATAGGAAAAATTACATTGCTTCTCTTGTAGGAAAAAGTATGTTTGGAAAAAAAAAAAAGCCCCAAACAATAACAACTTTTCCATAGGCTAATCACAGAGAAGAGAAAGACCTTCCATAGTTTCTTGGTACCTTGACTGGTGTTCCTTTCACATTCTGTCTTTCAATTCAGGGATCTCTAAGCAGCATTAACTAACAAATTTTCTGTCAGCTAGTGGAAAGCTTTAAGTCATCAACTGATTAACAAGGAAAAATATGACAGAGATAAGGGAATTTATTTTTCAATCTGTACCTTAGCTTGGACCAGTTGTGTTGTGCTGTGTACAAACAACAACTTAACATGGGCATGGACACTCCAGGCTAAGTTCAGAAGGAACTCAAAGTAAGGCCACAGTGACCTGCAGGAATTTGGTTGAAAGCTGTTCTCCTTTGCTATGTGCCTTTTATTAGCTTATGTCAGTCTCCCAAGTTTGTCTACGTGAAACTAACCCTCTCCTGTTTTTAAGTTGAATACGGTGTAGAGCCTTTCCTTTAAAAGATGTGCTAATAGTTGTGCATTTATGCTGCCAGATTGGCACGTGTTTGTGGCAGACCCAGTGACATACATTGTTTTTGCACCTGATGTGTTAGCATATGGTAAGACTAATCCACTGCTTCAGTGAGGCACCACTTGGGAGCTCACTGGCTGCTTACCTTGTAAAGCTGCCTCCTAGCTGCAAGTGAGAACAGGACTGCTCATAGTAATTTTTTAGGACAAAGGAGTTCATCTGAAGTCCTGCTCTGTCTTCAGCAAACCTCTGACATGACCCAAAGTTAATTAGAAAGACTCACTGAATCAATTCTTGACTGTCTTCTGTTAGCTACAAGTCAGAGGAAGCAAGGAGATCTCATCCCTTCCCCTTGTGCCCTCTGGGCAAGAATAGCACATGGAGTCCCCTGTTATATTCCCTCCAGTAACCTGCCTTGCCTCAGTTCAGGGATGAGTTTTCCACTGTGGAGAGTTTGTTGTGCAGATGTGCGAGCCCAGCCCCGAGGCTGGCACACACAGCACTTACACGCTCGTTACTGGCACAGCTCCTCTAACTGCAGGGACCAAAAAAAAAAAAGTAGTAGGAGGAATGGGATGTCAGGAAAACGTGCCTCTTAAAATGTCATGTATCATTTTAGCTGTCACCTTTTCCTAAATTTTGTGCTGCATCAGTTGAGGCACAAGGTGAAAAGAACAGAGCAAAGGAAGGGCAGTGGCCAGCATCACCTCTGAATCAGAGACCTTGTGCTCAGCACTGCCCATGGACACTAAAAGGTTTGGGTTTTCTTTTTTAAATAATACCCAAGACTGAATTTATATCAGAATAATTATGTTTAGAGAAAATAAAATATGCTTACAAAACACTTACCTGCAGTGAAAATACAGAATTTTTGAAGATTAAAATTTATCTTCATATTTAGATAATGTATCTAAACGATTTTTCCTTAGTTCTTGCTTGACACATTACATTTAAATTATGGTATTTGTGATGGGAGAAAAGGACCAACATAAACTGGCAGTGCTGCCTTCTGGTTCCCCTTTGAGGGAACTGTAAGACCCCGTAAAAATAGGGCTGTGTCAGTAGCCACTCCAGGACTCTGCTCAGAGAGAGAAGAAAGCCTTTAGATGGAGAGCCTCCAGTCCAACTTTCTCCTAGCCTGACATCAATTTTTTTCCATCATGATTTCCTCCTGCTTTCTGCCTCCTACTCTAAATTAAACCAAATTTAGTAGGTAATTCCAGACATTCCTGTTAAAAAGTGTCCCCTGGCAGGAAATTAGTGGCCTGTTTTTCAGATTAAGAAAAAGCAAGCAAACTAAGCATTTTCTCAGGATGTATTCTTGTATCTCTCTTACCCACTCTAAATCCATGCATATGCTTTTTCATCAGCCATCCTAGCATCTGCCTTCTGAGCCAGGCTCCCAAAGGCAGATTTAAGGTGGATGAGCAAGAGTGAAGTCTCAGTGGGTAATTGAATTTACCTATCCAGAAGACTTAGAAGGGAAGAAACTGGTTGTAGATATGATATTATGTATCAACAACAGAGTCACAATATATTTTGGTAGTAATTAAAATATTGTGTGACAAAACAGTGGCTCAAAGAGTTCTCAGGTAGCTTGGCTACAGGTTGTTGGAGTGTACATAGCCTGGTATATCTGTAAGTCATGTTGCCTTCCTGCTGTAAAGTCTTGCTCTAATTCAGATCTTTGACCATCTACCTCTTTTGATAAGGCATGAAAATGTCATAATTCAGCTGTTAAACTTATACCAATATGAATCTGCAGGGAAAGTAGATTTGCTCAGCTGGTCTGCTGAACCACTTCTTCTTCCATAAACAATACAGACAAATGAAATAAATGTTAGGCAACACTTCTTGAAACTGTAAGCTTTTATGGCATTTCTTTTCAGCATTGCAACAGCTTTGAGTTAATTTTCACCATGCAATCTGATTAAATTATACTGGCACTGAAGTACAGAAACCCACGGATTCAAAGGAACCCCATGCTCTGTTAAATTTCTGCAGACTCTTGTGGCTGTGGGGATGATGCACAGTGAAAGTATAATTGTCTCTAAACTGGGAACACATCCCACTGAATGGCTTTCTAAGCTTCTCCTTGCCCCATGAAGAAAGGACTGGTAGTAGGAGTTTCAAGTGGGAGTTTGCACCCTCGTTATTAGTTGCATTGTAAGGGTTACACGCTGCTTGTGGTAACATTGTTCAGGGAAAGATCTTCAGGAGTATAATTACTATTTCAAATTCATATGGATAAAGGAAGGAAATGATCCTAAGAACAGAGGACCTCAAAGACCCACGAAAGCAAGAGAATATATCTCTATTGACTTAGCTGAGAACGTATCATTAGAAATGTCAGCCAGAGAATCGTGGCAGGGACTTTTTATATTTCTGTGGTAGATGTTATTCATTGCTTCACACCAGTTCGATGTGCTTACACTGGAGTAGGTCTCATGCAGTTTCATTTGGAACAGTTGTTCTTAAGCAACTTTGCATACAACTCTAACAGGTTTATACAGTTTAAACAAAATAGAGATTAAAGTTTTATTTTGATAAAAATGGTAGAAAGAACGTTTTGCTAATTTCAGCAAACTGATGTAAAAGTGAAAACCAGAAATCCCTGAGTCCAGAAAGCTCCCTGTCTTGGACAGAATGACTTTTTCCTACAAGCAGGATTAATTTGCCTTCATTTTTATATATGGCTATCATAAAAACCAGGACACAAACATAAGATGGAATAAAAAGCTGTAGTATGCTATCGACTGTATTATGTATTTTTAAAGTTCTAGATGCTGTTTGAAAATACAGAGAAGAAAACAAGTACTATATTACCTGCAGAACTTATAACAAGGGATGGTAGAAGTAGGACATACTAGGAGAGACACTAAATACTAATGACTTCTAAGGCTGATCTAGAGCTTTTGATTTAGAACAAAATCAGTGACAGAAAGGATAGTCAAGCTCCTGTGCACAGCATGTAAAAAGATGATTTGACAATAGTCAAGAATACGTTTAGACTTGTGAAGCTTTAGGATGTAGCATGTGAATCAGCATTCTTGGGTTTTGGATGAACAGATAATGAATCATCACTTCTCTTCCTCTATCTGTACTTACATTGTGTTACATAAAAGGGCCCGGTTACTATTTTATTTTCTGGTATTATACCTGCAGGGCAAGCATAACCTGATTTTGAAGTTAGCAGCCCTGATAATAGGGTGTAATTTATAAAACAGAGACATTCCATTGACCAACACCCCATCCTGCTTTCAACATTGCTGTGTTATGACTAGCAGAGAAGTTTCTCCTTAAATACCTTCTTCATGGGATATTCAAACACAGACTGTATAAATTATGAATATGGTTATTATCTGGAGAAGCCAAATATGTAATACAAGATGGCAGTAATAAAATGAATGCATTTCTGCGCTGTTTTATACAGAGCTAGAATTTATTTTCTTTCATGATCACTGTCTTTATTACTGCCAAGAGAAAAAAGCTACCAATGGAGCAACTTCTCTTTCCCTTAGGGTACAGAGAGTTTAAAAAAGTTAGCAATTTGAATGGGAAGGAAAAAGATTTATTTTGTAAACATTTTACTTCCCTCCATTCCCTCAGTTGCTCCCAAAGGACTGAACCACAACTTCCTCTCCCATAACAGCCAGTTGATATGGGCAGGCCCTAGCTGGGGTGACAGACAGCTCCTGTCCTACAGTTAGGCTGAAAACTGCCTTGACTGGACTGCAGCTCTCTGAGCCTCTCCTGTTAGAGCTATGCAGCTTTGCATATATAAGTGTACTGCAGAGAAATACATGGGTTTATAAAAAAGGATCAAGGACTTCAGGATGGGTTTTCCCTAACCCAGAAGGACAGGAATGCCATGCCACCCATGCCATGTGTTATTTTGTGTCTTATCTCAATTGCTGCAAAGGGATCCTTGATAGAACTCCTTGCTCAAGGCAAAGAGAAAAGCTGGATTTATTTGGTTTTGTTTTTTAAATGTTATGTTTCCAAGAAGAACTCTGTTGAACATTTATTCCTTTAAGCATTAGACCTTTGTGATAAAGAAAAATTTCTAACTACCCCGGTTAAGAGAAGCTTTTTCCTTTTACCTAGTCTGGGAATAAAAACAGAATTCCTTTTCCTCTCCAACACACTCAGTGCTTTCCTCTTCAGCTGAAAGCCCACAAATAACTCCTCATACCCTTAAATGGTATGTTATGACGAGGAAATGCATGCCAGTGTCACCAAGGTGAGATCTATGCCTTTGCAGCAGAGTGAAGGGTAGATTAAGTTAGTGCATGAGCTGTGTTTTGCTCAATGGTGCCTGGTTAACACAAAGTGGTTAAAAAGAATTAGCCAGGGAGGATGTGTGTGGGTTAGGTTTGCATTGGAGTAACCTTAAGTGGTTTGAACCACATTTTTGTTGGTATGGCGTAGGAACAGCTTGGTGAAAGGGCAGCTGTTGTTTTTTTTGCATGAGATGGCTTTTTAAGGGGCTTCAGAAAGAAAAACTGAAAGGCTGCAGTCTGAATGCTTAAGTGAGATGAGGCAAAGTAGTAATGAAAATCTTAGTAGCTTTTGCTAAGCTACAGGGCAACAAGACTTGGGTAATAGATTAAGGGACATAAAGCTGAAGTGTAGTGAGAAGTTGAAATGTAAATTGGAATCGTGAGAAGTCACCCAACCAAAATTAATTAGAAGAAGAGCCAGGAAGATGGATTCAGTAATGTGTGGAAATGGAGTTGTGATGCCAAAGAGATTTTTGTTTTTATATTTTTCATATATTTGTAGCTCTGTAGCCTTTTATTGTATAACTATGTAGATTCTTAGCTAGTATTTTTCCTACCCTGTTAGACAAAAAGACAAAACACATTCCTAAGACCCTATGATAATCTTGCTCCTTTGGGAACCAAAGACTTTTCACTGTCCCATGTCTCATAACAATGTAAACAAAGTAGAGCTAGGAGGTAAAGGGGGGCTTCAGTAGTAGGCCGAATGAAGGGGGACATACACCTCATTGACTGAACTTCTGATTGAGAGACTGGGGTCAATTATGCAAATTTGCTAAACTTATAAATGTGTGGAAGTCCTGTATCACATGTGCATTTTTGGGTGTGCATCTTAGTGTGCAGTTTGGCCACAAATGTACCTGAAGGACCTTCATTAAATGGTAACCGCTTTTATCACCTCAATATTGTCTGGCTTCTGATTTTAGGTGGGTAAAAAGACATCAGTGGAAGATTTTAAGATGCAGTGTCAGAGCAAAAGCCTCAAAGAGGTTTGGAGTTGGCCTGTCAGTGACAGCAAGTGAAGCAAATGGTTTGTGCATCAGCATTTTGGGGAAAACTCTTCTTCAGTTTTAAAAATAAGTGTGAACAGTTGTAATTTGGAAATGGAGGCAGATATTAAATCAAAAGCCCTGATAGCCTGAGAGACAGATGGCAATAGACTGCTACAGAAGTGCAATAGCCTTTCCATAAATGACTGAAATAATATGAGACAATGATTTCCAAAACTACCCAAGTTGGAACACAGAGTGACTAAAGAAGACTCCCACATCCCACAAATAAAATGTAAGTTATTGTATGTCAAAATTTTGGTGAGGTAACTGCTGTTTTCCAAGTAAATCAAAGAGCCCTGAAGAGATTGCACCAATTGCTATGTACCAACCTGTACAGAGCCTTTGCCACAGCAAACAAAGAAGTTCTTCCTGTGCTCCATGTATAACACCATGAATCTTGTTTTAAAGTCCTGAAATAACAGTCAGGTAAAATGCTTATTCCTCTCCATGGAGCACATGTGAGGTTGGATCTGGAGAGGTGTGTCCAGTTTTAGGTCCCTTATTGAGAAAGTCTCATGGATTAACTGGGGTGAAGGCAGTGGAAGGTCACCAAGATGGTTAGTGACCTGAAATGTTCTGCAGGAGGTGAGACTGATGGAGCTGAGTTTGCTTAACTTGCCAAAGAAAAGGTGAAGTTAGAGTGGGTCAGAGTGCAGCCTCCTACTACTAAGAGAGACTAGAGAGAAGATGGAACCAGACTTTCCCATGAGATGTACAGCAAAAGGAAAAGAGGCAGCAGTCATGTGTTGCAGAAAAGGAATTCCAGGCAGATAAATGAAAAAAATTACAGGAGTGGTTAGCACTGGCACAGGTTGTCTAAAGAAGCTGTGGACTCTCTGTCCTTGAAGGTATTAAAAGCTCAGCTGGACAAGCAACCTGAGCAGCCAGATCTAAGATAGTCTGGTATCTTAGATAGTTTGATAGTATGATAGATAGTTTGAAGATAGTCTGGTTCTAAGGAGGAGACTGGATTATGTGGCCTCAAAAGGCCCCTTGCAACCTCCACTATTCTTTGACTGCAGTTCTTCAGAGAAGCATGCAAGATTATTCTCTCTGATTAAAACCATTTCAAAGCTTGCAAAACTTACTGTAAGCGTTATTGCATATATGCAGCAAGCACATTTTGACAGTAAACCATCTGTGTTCTGGGAAGCAGCATCTAAGAATAACCCAAAGAAACCAATTTATTGCAAATAATGTTATTTAGGCCACAAATCTTTCTACACTCAGGACCATAACTACTTCCCCTTCCACTGCACGATGAAAGAGGACTGATGATGTTACAGCACTTGGATTAAAGAGCTTCATTCTTTCTAGCAAATCTAAAAATGAAGTGAATGTCTGCATGAAATTTGACCTCTGTGAAACTGGGGAAATACACATTCATATACATATGTATGCTGTGCACCCAAAAAAAGAATAACTAGGTCAGATCCTAGGAAACTCAATTTTTTTGTCTGAAGTGGTTAGAAATTAAACTAAATCTGAAAGAGAAAAGATTCATTCATCTCTTAGACCTATGCCATAGGGGAGCTTTTGCCCCACATAGTAAATCCAAGAAAAACTTGACACAGAATTTCACTGTGCTTATTTCCAAGACCCATTCTTCCCTTGTGATACACAAGACAAAAAGGACCTTGTAAGAGAACCTAAAATACAGTAATGGATCACGTCTCCTGGGTGGCAGAACAAGAAAAGGAGTGTTACTCAGACCCTTCAAGGGCTTCTAAACACTCTGGGTGAACATATTGCAGCTGTTAGTTGGGTTGCTGTCAGATACAGCAATGCTTATTCAGGATGAAGGTTTTATTCAACATAAGTCTTATGGGAATGGTAATCATATTGAATAATCATGTGGCTCCTGCAAGTCTGTAGGGAGTTGTGCACATGTGGATAAAAAAACCACATTTTTCCTTGAGAGATTGCAAAGAATGAGGATACTTCCCACACAGCTGATGGAAATGTCTACTCAACCAACATTTGCTTGTTCACACAGCATTAAACATAAACCAAATGCACAAAACAGCATTTCACTTACTGTTTTCTTTGGAGAAGACTATTCATCAGCCAGGCAACTCCTCCACCTGAGCCTAGGAAAAAGAAGAGAGAATGAACACTGACTATTTACACACAGCAACATGGTTTATATTTATAGAATGTTTTGCCACAGATTATCAAGGTTCAACCTTCTTGGGTGTGTGGTTGAAAATAAAACCCACAAAAAGTGGGGGAAAAACATGTTGTAATATTAAAATACTGCATTTATTTCAGATATCTAGGAGAACCTTTGTATTCTCAAAAGTGAATCTAGTCTGTATTTATAAGCCAGATTTATACTCACATATAAAATATATGTATATGTTTTGTTTTTTGCACTCTTGTAAAAAACCTCATGGGAAGTTCAGGTTATTCCAAGAATGAATACCTACATTTAGACTCTTCCTTCTTTCAGTTTTCTTTCCCTTTTTAGTCTGTGTTGCAGGAGTTTATAAGGAAAGTGGCATTGTCTTTATTTCATCTTACTACATATTAGCAAAGCAATTATATTTCTAAAAGGTTGCATTTTGCACAAATCAGTTTAAGAAATCTTGCTCAAAATGTCTTGAATTTAATATAATCACATTACATGAAACGTTTGAGCAGCTTGAGATACGTTTTCTTGCTCTTTCTATGTCACTTGTTTCAGAAAGCAATGCACTTCTCTTCCAATATACATTGCCAAAGTGATGATTAATCTACAATTGATTCATCTACTAATTTATCATTAATCAGCCTTAACAAGATTAGACATTTTAAATCAATTTCTAGCTTCTAATTCTGTCCAAAGCTTTCAGTTTCAAGGAATTTCAATGTCTTTGAATTTAACCGTACAAAGTTCCATGAGTGGCAAGAACTTGCACTATTGACTGAAACAGAATGGGCCCTAGACCCTGTACCAATGCCTCAAGAGTTAGACCCATGTCCTGTGGCTGTAAGGAAACATAAACCCCACCCATCTTTGCATGTGCACTTGGCTGCGTGTTGCTTGCCCTGCTCTCTAGGGGATGCTTGTGGCAGTATTGCAGTGGGGGCACTTCAATGCTTTTCTCCAGACTTTCTCTGATTTGCCTATTAACAAGTGATCACAATTTACAGGTGTCCCAGTGAGAGGATCCCAACAACTGGAGCATGTTAAATCTGGTTGAACCGTGAGAAATGGGCTAATAAAAATTCTAAAAATACCCAAAATTTATTTCTTCCTCATATGGACTGTGCCCGTGCTGAAGAAATCCCTAACACAGTAACACAGTTTCCCAGGACAAGTTTCCTTGGTATATATTTGCAACCATTAGTAATTTTCAAAGTTCACCAAAGAGTTCTGAGCAGCAAGTAAAGAAAATAGACTTCTATTAAGACTAAATAAGACTTCTGCTCACTGTATCTCATCAGATATATAATTGAAAGCAATTTTAAATTTTCAAAGGCTTACAGGCTCAACTGACTTGCTATGTACCTGAATAATTACTATTTGCCTCATGGTCACATTCATAGAAAGCTGCAGCCAACTTCACAGATAATACACATTTACAAAGATTAGCCTTAGTAGCAGAGAACAAATATTGAACAGAAGAGATGGATTCATGGAAAAAAAGAAAAAGGCTGTTGTAAACCTTGTGTGACAGAATTGTCCCCGGTCCTGTCTATTATCACAGATGTTCTTTAAATTCATTAAAGTTCTGTCTCATTCACAGGTGTTGTGTGATGCTGCAGGAACAAAATATGTGCCAGCCAAAATAAAGTGGACATTTTCTGTTTTCTAATAACCCCTGTATAGTGCCTCTGGCCTAGCAATTGATTTTAGTTTCAAGCCCAAAATCAAATCAAAACCTTTCCTGCTCAATTGCATACTGTAACTGCATTGAGCTAACATTGCCCTCCCACCCAGCAAACAGCAAGGATTTCTCAAGAGATGCATTACTATGCAAGTGAAATGGAGATTTTTTTTCCTCTCTGGACTTTTTTACCTATAAATGTGGTCGTGACTTAACTTTGCTCTGAGGAAATATTTGCTTATCTTTGCTTCAAAAGGCTTTAATTAAATGCTAAAGGCTCCTCTACTCTTTCTATATCCTCCACTGCAATGTATTTCCTGCCTTCCCTCCTGAAGCTGTGGGGGAGGACAGCAAAGAAGCAGAGCGAACTGGAAGTAATAAAGTCAGAGTAAATGACAAAAGCCTTGTTTAATTACTCAATTTCAGAACAGAGGCTGAAAAAAGGCAGTCCTTTCATTCTCATAAAATGACAAGAGCCAGCAAACAGATGACCAGAGCAGCCCATTGCAGAGTGATAGATGACAGGAAGGCACAATCACTCTTTATCTGTTCTCAGAACTGCTGATTCAAAGGCCTCGGTTGGTTCAGGTGAGGTGAAGAACAGCAAGGCCAGGAGGACCATCTGCATAAAACAGCATTCACTGTGGAGCTAATACCATATATATGTCTGTGAACCTAATTGCCTGTTTGTCACCAAGCAACCTCAGTGAATTCCTTGCAAAACGAGCCTGTGCCTTACATTGCATCTGGACCATCTAGGCTGCAAACTGTTTTTAAAAACATACATTTCAGGTTTAGTTAATCTATAGTAGTTATAAAAACCCTGTATTTTCTATAGATAACTTGTTGCAATTACTACATTTAATGTACAACTTTTTAAGGAAAAGACAAAGAACTGGGTGATTGATTTGGATTTCCTTGTTACAGAAGCAGTTGGAGGTACAACCCCCTATGATAGGGCTTGATTTTTAGAATCAGCTGTGCCTCTTCCAGTAATATATTTCTGCCACTGTGCACCTACAAATGTCAGAAAATCTGATATACCACAAAGTGCTGTCAAATTCACAGTAAGGCAATAATTTTTTTTCCTTTGGTGCTCCTATTTTAGCAGCCCTATTTGAAGACAAGACAGACAGACCGACCTACATTTTAAGCTGCCAAACCAAAGTATCTGGAAACCTGAGTCCTCTATAAAAAGCACAGCTAGGAAACTATCACTGACAGGACAAACTGGTGTGCTAACTCAGACAACCCTGTCAGTTTGCCTCAGTGCAGGGACACCTCCTGGGATGAGGAAAGAGTTGCCCCAGCTCTGCACAATGCTCTCTGCTTGTATTGGCAACCAGAAACTGGAACACCAGGCCATGGCCATGAATGTGCTCCAGATTACTAATGAGGCACAAAGTTGCTGTATCCAGTCCATATTTACTGACTTGGGCAATGATCAACCCATGAAAGGCTCTGGATCTCGCTACTGTTTTTTTGCTAAGCATATCACTTTAAACAATTTTTCATTATTTTTTCCAAGTAGGACAAAACAGGTATTTTACCCAACAGGAACAACATCTTTTATAGCAGCAAGCAGTGCAATGAGCTACTACATAGCAACATGAATATAGGTAGCAAAGCCTTGAGGTGACTCCTTTTTAACAGGCTTCAAGTAGCTGTTATTTAGTGCCTGCAGATAGTGTGATAGAGCAGCCCCAGCTGCTGCACGTGATCCCTGATAACACAGCAGCCCAGCCAAGCAGTGTGCGTGGGAAGCTGCATGGGCAAAGATTCAAGTAGCATAGGCTCATAAAACTTCTCCAGAATTATTCACAGATTTTTTATAATGGGTAAGTAGAAGAGATTTGGAAAGTGCCAGCCATGTGTCCAGTCCTCCCTTATACTCATGGGGAATGCTGGGCCTGGCTTACTGCAGGTAGGCAGCTGGGGCTGAAAGTATTTGTAGCTCCTTTGAAAGAAAAATAAACCCCCTTGCAATTAGTAAGGCTGCTAGCAAGGCTTCCGACACACAGGTGATGTTTTCTTTCACTTTCCCTAGACAAAAGATGAGGAAATATGATCTGCCTTTGAGAGGGAACTAGCAGTCACCAAAAGATAAGAGAAGGGAGAGGAAGAATAAAGTGAGCAGCAGTGATGCCATTTGAGAAGTGGAGGACCAGGGAAGGTCATCCTGAATAACTGGTGCCAGGGAACAGAGCAGGACCTTCCAAAGCTTTGTCTGCATTGCCAGTTACTGCTTCAGGCTTTACCTGTGTGACACATAATGTCATGTACTGTTACAAAAGGCAGGAACTTCAGTCACCAAGGGGCAGAACTAAGAAACTGGAGAGTTACTGTCCTATGAATACACCCATTATATGTACAGAGACAGCACACTGATCCCTGTGCCATGCATCCGTCAGCAGGAGCCTCTAGCCTTTCATGACTGTTCATTTCTCTGCTTATATGTAACTTGGATCCAAGATGGAAGTGTCCTTGTCACCATCTGCCATGCTCACACATTATCTTCTAATAAATTCTCACACATAAGCAGTGGAGCTTTTAGTTTCTTTTGCTCACACAACAAGAATAGAAAAATCCTGTATTGTCTGTTCTTCACTGTAAGCCCCCTTTGCTTCATGTAGAGTACGGAACCTTCTGCTGTTCATTTGTATATCGTCTCATCTACTGGAACTGTGAAGTTCATCTACTAAAAGCTGTGAACTTGGAAAATTACAGTTCACAGACTCCCCATCACATCTTGTAGAGAGACTGTAAGTCATCTACTGCCCTTGGGAAAGGGCAGATGGGCAGCAAGGTGACAGTGAAACTGTTGATCCACAGAAGACCCAGAGAGTCAGTTAGCAACCAGGACAGCATCTTTGAAGAGCAGTAACTCAGGGGTGGGCCTTGTCTAGAAGGGTTACTCACAGCCTGCAGAAGACCGCACACTGTCACCTGTGGGTTGTCCACAGCCTCTCCAAGGGCTTGTCTGCCTTGTGGGTCCTGCACATGCGGCCTCTGGGAGGCAGGACACCAGCAGTGCCTCAAGTCTCGCTAGGGCTAATGCTGCGGGGGCTGTGTTCCACCAGTTTTTGTCCCTTTCCCCCAGAAAATGAGAGCAGTTAAAATGTGAGAACTACAGCAGGGCCTGTCATCCTCAGACAGCGCACAGGTCGCCAGGTGTGGGGGGCGAAAAGCCACCAGCGCCATTCACATTAAAAGTTCAAAAGTACTTTTCCACTGAGGACAAGGGCAGTTAGATTCCAGGGTGATGGACTTCTGGCAGCATTACCTTACAGCACAGGGCTCCAGCTCCTTCCCAGTGAAGCTGAGAAGTCTATAATTCAACACGGGTAATACTTTTGCTTCCACTGGGCAACGTCCTTTAGCAGCGCGCTGAAGCCGCCCTACCGCACCCGTGAGGCGGCATCCAGCGCACGGGGAAGGCGCGTGGAGCGGGTGTCCGTGCGCTCCCGGCCGCCGCAGGGAGCCC
>VZRZ01001071.1:2220984-2299415 GCA_013398175.1 Climacteris rufus
CCTGCAGCTCCCCGGCTTGCCGCGTTGGGTTTGCGTGCTTGGCTGCTCTTTGCTGTTTCGGTTGGGGTTTCGGGTTTTTCGGTGGGAGTGTTTCTGTTGGTTTTGTTTTTGTTTTTTTTTTCCTCCTGACACTGCAAAAGCTCGGCTCACCAAAGTTGCAGGGTGCTTTTGAAGCCTTAGTTCTTTTCCTAATAAAGCAAAGCAAAAGTTGATTAATTTGATTCGGGTACTCTCCTCCTACTACTTATTATGGCAAATACCTCCACACTAAAAAAGAGCAAGGAGATGAGGCCAGCACAACTTCTGCTTTATTTTTGGCAGAGCACTGGAATACCAGTGAGAACTCTGGGAAGCAGAAAGCCATTTATTTAAGTGACAAAGCAAATGTCTTTCTGTGACTCAACAAGATTCTGCATTTCCAGCAAGGACTGCATCCATCTCAGGAGGGATGTGCAGCAATTGAAGCCCCTTTTTACCAGTATTCAAGCTATCTAGCCTTGAGTGGGCCATGCCCTTGGACAGTAATTGTGATATTCATCATCTGAGATGGAGGGTTATGAGTAACTTTTCACACGTAAAGCTCAGTATTCTTATTGAATACTTGCAGTAGACTTTCAGCATGGTCTTTGGAGATTATAAAAAGTTACTTATAAGCCAATTCTTGACACCTAATGTCCCTCCCCTCTCCCATTTTTTCCCCTCTCTTCACTCAGCAGTCAACATTAACAGTTCAAAGAGCCCTTTTAGTTAGACCTGGGTTAATAGCTCATATAAAATATTTCTAAAGGTGCTTTTGCATTTTTATTAATCTTAGTTAACCAAACAAGTGCCTAAAAAAATTGACTGATGGTTGTTCAGAGCCACAGCGTGATGGTTCTGCATCAAAGTATGTGGAATCCCATTTGATGGGATACCAACTTGCTTAATATAGTGCTGTCTCTGCTCAGAGATGAAGCAGCTGATCCAACTTGTTGGAATTTTAAGTCCTGGCTCAGGGCCTCTAAGAGGGAAGCTAAAGTGGATGAGCACTTCGACCTTAACTGGATCTGCTTTACTGGTTACTGGAATGTTCTTGTCTGTATTTTCAAGGAAATAGGTTCAATTAGTTGTCACTAAAATCTGTTTTTCAGAGGTTTGGATGAAGCAAAGGAGAGTAGATTTGAATTGAAGAAGTTCAAGATTGGCAAGAAATGACTGACTAGTCTCACCCTAGTTCCTTAGGTAGAACTGTCAATTTTGATTTAGGATTGTCATTTTTGATTTAGCATTGTTTAAGGCTGTGCTGAGCTGAGGCTGTGAATAATTAAGACAGTGGATGAAGCAAATATGCATTCTTGAGTAGCTTCTTATCTGATGTAATAAATACTAACATCCTGTGTTTCTTCTCCTTTCAGAATGATCCAGGTCTTGGACCCGAGACCCTTGCCCAGCTCCATCATGCCCGTGGATATGGCCATGCGAATTTGCATAGCCCATTCTCCACCGCTGAAGAGCTTTCTCAGCCCCCTCGAGGAGTGCCAAAGGAACAACTTTGTGAACAGACTCAAACCTCTGAGGCCGTGCCTTCACGTGAAACGTGACTCCGAAGCTCAGAAGAGCGACTGGAAGCGCTCGGCAGCCCGAGCCAAGAAGCGAGTGGTGTTTGCAGACTCCAAGGGGCTGTCCCTGACAGCCATCCACACCTTCTCCGACTTCCAGGAGCACCCAGCATGGGATCTGCAGTTTGACCTCTTAGGCATTGAGGACATAACATCCGACTTAAAACTGCATGAGGAGAAAACCTTGATTCTGGGTTTCCCTCAGCCCTCAGCTGACTACCTGGACTTCAGGAACCTTCTGCAGAAGAACCTGGTCTGCCTGGAGAACTGCTCCCTGCAGGAGAAGGTGCTGTCAGGCACTGTGAAAGTAAAAAATGTGAGCTTTGAAAAAAAGGTTCAGGTTCGAATCACTTTTGATACGTGGAAGACCTACAGGGATGTTGAGTGTGTGTACATGAACAATGTTTACAGTGACTTTGAAAACGATACCTTCTCATTTACCATTGATTTGCCTCCTGCCATTTCCTCTGAAGAGAAGATAGAGTTTTGCATTTCTTACCAAAGTGGAGAACATACATTCTGGGACAATAACGAGGGCCAGAATTACAAGATTATACATGCAGAGTGGAAGCCTGATGGTGTTCAGACACCATCTGCCAAGGAAGACTATGTAGATCTCCAGAGTCCAAGGAGAGGACAAGAGAGAGAACCTGACCATCTAGGCAGTCCAAGGCTGTCCAGTGGCCTCTTTCCCCAGTGGCAGAGCTTGGGTCAGATTGAAAATTCATCACCATATTGGTGATCCATACTACTGAGGAAGCATCCCTCCATTTGGCCACAGAACAGTGCTAGTTTTCTGGTTCACATACTACATGATGAAACCACTTGGCAGGTTTTGTTTGCTGTCTGAACAAATCCAAGTTCATTAGTTTGTGCTAATGTTAAACCATATTATGCTACTGATGTTCTTAGCCAAACCTTGTCCTTGGAAAGGAAGAAAACCAAGGTACAACTCATGTATGTGCCACCTCCACTATAGGAATAGCTTGCCCATATCTCAAGTATATGCTGCTTGCTTTCTGCTGTCAGCTCTCCTGGTCACTAGGAGAGAGACTTGCAAAGTACTATGGAAGGTGATGGTATCTTAGCAAGCTGTAGTAACTGTGTGAGAGTATGTGTGTGCACAGGGGTGGTAGCAGAATGCCACAATTCTTTTTGCACCTATTAGGAGTGCAGGAGATGCTGACAGGAGGCTTGCTGTGACCCTCTGCATGCTTGTAGCAAAGGCAGGTAGGGATAGCAAAGATTTGTGGCTTCAATACAGTTTAAGAAGCTTGGAGAGGATAACAGAAAAGTGGGAAAGGGGAAAGAGGTAGAATGTGCTACGTAACTTGGAGGAGATGTGCAATGTTCTAATTACTTCTTTCCA
The DNA here is from genome assembly GCA_013398175.1 of Climacteris rufus. NCBI lineage: Eukaryota > Metazoa > Chordata > Aves > Passeriformes > Climacteridae > Climacteris > Climacteris rufus. The sequence continues at coordinate 2,223,952 of VZRZ01001071.1, forward strand.
AAACTGTTTTTTTAAGTCTCAAGAAAGTTCTGTGGGATAAAAAGGAGACTGAAGAAAATGATGCAAAGTGAGTAGTAGAAGTGACCACTGCTTTGAGAAGACATCACTGTCTTTGTGAATGCCTTGCATTTGATGACCAATGTAATCTTGACTTCAACATCCTACTTATATAGCAGGCAGATGGTTACCTTTTAATGTTAAAAGAAGTGTGCCTTTAAAAAAATTTTAAAGCCACCCTAATGTGCCAAAAATAGGATTAGGCAACAAAACAGTGATTTGTGAATTTCCTACTCTGTAGTAGCATGGGGGTGGTTCCACTCATCACCTGATCTAATCTTAGAACATCTGATGGTTGAGTATCCTGCTCCCAATTGCAAAGTTAGCCATGTCTTTTCACAAGTAACATAGGCAAGGTCCTTCATATTGAAGACAGTGAATTAGCTGCACTTTGTGAGAGCTAATTTCTTTAAAAGAGCAGGGTTGTTACTAGTTTTTTCTAGACTGAATATAGGCTTGCACATAGAAAACTCTTCTATTTTACCTCATTTTTTGAATTTTTTTTAGACTTCCGTAAACTAATATATATTTTGTATCTGTATGCTTATAATTTAGCTTTTTGAGCTGTCAGACTCTAAATGTTACCTGTGTTTCGTGCAAGACTTGTATGAGAAATTGTCCAGTACATGCTCAGCATGTGTGAATACTGGCACACCTTTTAGCTATACAGGAATGGTGTTAACATCAAAATATAAATCACATTTTTGTCCACGGCTAAGAAGTATTATAGCCTGAGTGTGAAGCTACTTGCAGTGCAGCAAGACCTTAAATACTAAGGTGAAATAAGCCTCCTCCACTAATTGCACTTTTCCTTATGTAACCTTTGCTGTTGTGTGTAAGCTAGCCATTTTAAGAATAAATTTTATTTTGGTACACCTGGTTCTCTCTTTGTCAGCTCAATGTATCTATTTTCTCAACTTCTGTAAAACAAACTTAATTGTGATACAAGGTACAAGCAGTTTGTTCTGTGCTATGGGGATCTGCTAAAGCTGGCTGTGGTATGGCAATGGCATCTCAGCTCAGCAGCTGGCATTGCCCTGGAGATGAAATCCAAGCTCTTCACAACGTGAGAGATCCTCAAGACTATTCACCTTGAAAGTTAAAAAAACTCCACTATCTCTCACTAAATTTAACTGCAATATTTTAGTTTGACAGATTCTGTCAAGGATCTTGCTGTGCTGTGGGCGAGTCTGGCAGGGGTCTCTCTTAATCTGAGGGTCAGATTTACCTGCTGAGATAGAGCATATGCGATGCTTGGATGGGTCAATCAAGACAGCAGCACTTAATGTTTTCTGGCTTGGTTTCGCCTTCTCTTGGCTAGTTATGCTGCCTCCTGCAGCTCTGCTGCTGTTTGGGGCAGTGGGAGGTTGTACTCAGGAATCCACAGAACTGCTATCAGTACCAAAGAACACCCTGCAAAATGAAGTGTCTGCTCTGAGGCAGCCATGCAGCTCTGATGCTGCAGCATGGCCCTACCCTCACAGTCCCTGGGAATAGAGACAAGGCTGTGCATGGTTTCCAAGGGCTCTTGTCCCCTGGGGAGTGGGCAGAGGGCTTTGGTGCAGCTCTGCTTCTCCACCATGGCCATGGAGAGCAGCACAGAGGGGGGTTTCTCAGTACATTAACTCACTGACAAGATGCAGTTTAATTCAGTCGTTGCACACAAAGTCAAGGGTTTCCCAGCAGGAAATCTAGCTTTCATTATGAAGAAGCAATTTCGAAAAGGCAGGAGACATGGAGCTAACAACGAGTTGCTGACCTGAGGAATTAATTTAGCACTTCCACATGGCAAAGCTTGTGCTGGACACAGAGCCCATCTACCTGAAACATCAGACTCAGTTACTAATACACTGGGTCTTACTGGGTAGGAGCTCCTGAATACTGCACCACCAGCTCCCTGCTCTAGGGAAAAAAAATGAACTAAAGAGAGATTCGTAACTTAAATGGCTTGAAGGCTACAATGCAAACTTTGCTTCAGCAAACCGGGTGCAAGGCTACTGGATAAAGCAGAAACCTTCTAGCATGAAGAAAAGTAGCATTACTTGTCCTCCAGCCAGGCTTTGTGACCAGTCAGCCCAACTGCTCTGCTCTTGATGAGACATAAATCACTTAGAAATACCAGGAGACAGATTCCTTTGACCAAGCCTTGACTTCAAGCCAGCTGCTTTGCAAAGATGCCTTGCAAGGTCCTACTTGCCCAGCAGAGTGTTCATGTGGTGCTGCAGAGTCACCCAGCAGCTTCAAAGCCCTCCCTCAGCTGAAAGGGCAAAAGATTTCTCCTTTCTCCACTCCCTACCACACCAAAGCAACACAGTTTCACTCCTTCCTCTTTTAAAACAGTGTGTGTTTAACTAAAAAGCTCACATCCATCATAAAGACTCCTGGAGAAAGGCATTAGCAACACTAAGGTATATCAGCTGAGAAGAATATTAGTCTTTCAAATCTTTTTATCAAACATTGAGAAAAACATTGCCATTGCAAAATTGTCTTAGCATCTTGGACACTGCCCTTTCAGACACATCTGTTCGAAAACCTGAAGGTATAAAGCAGATGTGGTCCTTGAAACAAAGCTTGCAGCCTGTGGCATCATCTTGTTCTCTCAGGAAGTCAATTTTTCAGCTGCATTGTAGGTCTGTATTTCACCACTCATGTGACAGAGTGAATATCTGGATTCACTCCTGTAGCTCTGCAGTGTCTGATTTTCAGTTGTAGCCCATGGGTGGCACAGTACTTATAGACGTTATTCTTCAAACATGAGTATTTCTGGTTGGGTTCCTAATAGCTGTGCTCACTTTTGAGAAGCTATATCTAGTTTTGCCATGCAAAATTAAATTAAAATTTGGTGTTTTATATTAACAAAGATCTATCACCCTGAAAGATCAGTGTCTGAACATTTCCTGAGAATGTAATTAGAATTTTCATGGGCAATTAGTGAATCTCTTTTTCTGTAGTTATATATAGCTAAGCAAATTATCACAATTTATATTGTAAATCTGGTATATTAATGGTAATGTGGTAGATGTTACAGTATTAAATATGCTTAAAGCAACAACTGCCATCTCTCTCAGACACTTCGCTGCTTTAAAATGAAATGTAATCAAGAATAGAATATTTCAGTGAGGCTGAAATAAAAAAGTAAGGATGTGCTAAATCCTCTTGAGAGGTCTCTGTTCCTGTTTCAAGAACCACCTGTACTTCATCCTTTCCTGGCTGATATTCTCTTAACCTATTCTTACAGCCCTTCAGTGATTCAGGCTTCCAATTGATTTCCAACTATTCTTTCCTCATCTTATTTTAAGAGCATCCTCAAGTCTTTGCCTAATTAATGTTAAGTTCTTAGCTTCTTGTTTTAGTCTGCATAGGGAAGAAAACTTATTTCTTCTTTTTGCAATAGCGTGTAATGGCTTGAGAGCAAAGAACAGCTTTACCCCTCTCCCCACATCCCTTTTCTAGGCTATGTCACACTTCATTTCATTAAAATGGATATTTTGACTTTCCATCCTTGTTTGTAAAGAACCTTTTAGAGCTTTGGATTTTCCTTAATGCAGAAATACCACTCTTGACAACCTCTGGCAAAAGCCTCATGGTGTGGTCCTCAACTTCACCAGTGAAAACAGCACAGCTCAGTACCCATTTTTCATTGCTCAACTGACTTCATCCATCTCATCCAGCAAGGCCTGGGGAATGCACAGCTCATTTCTGCACAGCCTGCCCCTGAAGCCTATGACAGCTGGGCAGGTGGAATCACTGATGCACTTCACTGACCATTTATTCTAAGGATGGCATTTCCTCCATTAAAAACATTCATCTTTTTCCTGCTTCTCCTCTCTATATCACAAACCACTTCTAACACTCCAGCTTTTGTTTACCTCTTTTCTGGAACAGTCATTAAGTTGGTGAGCTTTCATTTTTTCTAGGTAAAGTGCAGCATTCTCTGCTCCAGTGGCAAAATTCATGTGAGCTTGATAGGACTGGTGCAGAGAAGGCTGATATTTGTTTTTACAGTGTTTACTGCAGGTGCCCCAGTGTAGATCTCAGTGCATCTTTCAAACAGTTGGGTAGAAAACACCAGGATTATTTCTGCTAAGGCAGAGCAGGAACACGGCACGGTGGGGCTGCTCAGTCACTGATGGCTTTGCAAGATGCCCTTAGGCATTGCAGTCACTGAAGGTGCAGCAGCTGTGTACCTGAGTTACAGCCCTGGTTTTCTTTGAGCACAGGGGGAAAAACAAGGCTGCTCAACAGCTAAAGACTGGGCTTTCTAGAGCAGTGACTGTCAATAAGATTATGGTTACAGTAAGTTAGCAACCAGATTCAGGGGAAAGGAGTAAGTGTCAAACATGCAATCAAACAGCATAGCAGAAAATGCAAAGGTGCAAGACAAGAAATTGGTCTACAGTTTACTGTAAAATAAATAAATGAGAAGCAATAAAATAAAAATTATTGGCTTCAAAGGTGTTGTTGGGGAAACACCTATGCTATCTCTTCATATTTCAGGTCATTGTAATATTTTATGATTTTGGACTTGAAGAACCTTGAACCTTGTTTTTAGGACCAACATGAAAGTGGCTATTGCTACACACTTGGTGGCAATGAGAGTGATATGGCAATTCCCCTGGCTTGCAGAAATGGTAAAACAAAACAAAAACCTTCACACAGCAAAACTCCTGCCCTAAAGAGGCCCCTCATCCCTGAATCATACAAAAAACTGTAGTTAACCATGAAGTCAAATCTGTGAAATTGTAAAAGCAAGTATCTCAATTATTTTTTTAAAGTGTCTCTTACTGATATCCCTTTGAGAAAATAACATTTTAACAGATTAATTTGGAGTGTGCAGCAAGTGTCATTAACTGAAATCAGGGAAAGGTCAGGATGGAGTCTTTGTGTGTGTGTTCTTTTGTGGTTTGTTTTTTTTTTTTTGTTTGTCTGTGTTTTTTTAAATGCTTTTCTTCACAAAGCTCTGTCTTTTTCTCCTGCCTTCCCATTCACAATCTACCCTCCAGTTTTCCCTGTCTGGAGCTAATTCATTACTGAACCAGGAGACAGAGAGGTTCTCAAAGCATCCAGCTGCCTTACTTTAGCCCAACATTATATAGAATTTACAGACTTATACAAAAACCCTCACCAACCCTCAAATATAAAACCAGAACATACCAGCAAAGCAAAAAACCTAACAAGAAAACCCCCCAGTTCTTATTCTCAGTTTAAAGCTAATTACATACAGCAAGTCTGTCAGGTGACGTGTTAAGAATGTTATGGTACAGCTCAGACATCTTTGACTTGGCTCTGAGCACCATAGCAAATGCACTGACCCCAGGAAAACAGATCTGTCCATACACTCAGAGTTCAGCCACAACCATTACCAGCCACCCATCTACCTGTAAGAAGCTCAGGTCACACCCTGATACAGCAGAGCCAGGAGCTGCAGAGTTGGATGGGGACAGTTAAAGATGATTTTTGTGTTCATCTGACACAGTTGTATGTTAAATATTGATACCTTTCAAACTCTCCATCTAGGAAAGGCAAGTGATGGAAGACCTCCAATATTTTCTGCTCTTTATTGTGTCCTTGGTAGAGTCACACCCTTCCACAGTCCAAAGCAGCCCATGGTCTCTGTGCCTGTAACTACCACCTCAGCAGCTGCACCACCAAAAGCATTTACCTTTGCCCTGCACTGGGAAGTCAAGAAAAGTTAACTTCCAAACCACCCTGCCCAGTCCTTGAGGTTTTCTTTTTCATCAGGCTGTAAAATCCTCTTTTTCTTACCTGCCATAATCTTCTGAAAGACCATGGGTGTCTGAAGTTCTGCACAATATCACTTTCAGAGGTCTGTCATCATCTTTGTTCAGGAAGGACACCAGGCAGGATATAATCTCAATACAAAGGAACTGTCTGGTGATGCAAAGGAGATCCCAGCAACTGAGATAGGAGGAGTTAAGATCACTCATAAGTCCAAAGGACAAGGGCCAAGAGCCACTTCCAGTGGTAGGAGATGGAAATGATGCTTCAGGGAGAGGTGCTCTTGCTGAAGCAGATCTCCTACAGCCTGATGTCAGCCTGGGGTTGGTGAGTTGGTGATGCACTAGCAGCACCTGAGAAAATGGGTGTAGCAGGTGCTGCTTGTATGGCACACATGGTGGTTATTTGCTAAATAGTGGAATTACATTCCTTCCCCTCCAAATCAAACCTGCACCATGCTAATGTAAAGCAAAAGGGGTGTTTCACAGGCCCCTATTCCTGCATTCTAGGTGTACTGGGACCAGTTGCCCAGCTTTGGGCGTTGGTTCATGGTGAAAGCACGAGGTCATGTCACCAATGGAAAAGCAGCTGGTCCTGTGCTGACTGCAGTGCAGACCCTGCTCGAGCAGCAGGTGTGGTCAGAGTGTCTCTACTCAGCTGGAAGAGAGCCATCAGGCAATACACTCCACGATAAGAGTCTGCTCCTCTATTTCAAAATCCATGAGCATCTGAATACTGAAGAACTCAACTCTGATATTCATTCTCGCTAGTAATTAGAAATGCAGTATTTTTTATTTTCATTGGACTGCTAATATCAGTTATTATATTATTATTCTCAAGATCAGTTGCACAAATAACATTGCATTTTATTCTAGATAGTGAAAAATATGCTGCCTCAAATATAAAATGCTATAAGTGTACATACTGAGCATGTACAGGTTAAGGTGTCATGTAGTCACAGCCTCAAGCAGCTGACTGACAGAGGAGGTTGTGCTGGATTTGTCCTCCTCATGCTTCAGTCATTATTCAGAAAGGAGGGAGAAAAAGAGGGATGAAGTGTGTTTCTGAGATCACATCTTGCTAGCTGGTTATTAGAGCTCCTGTCTTACTCCTGTCAGCTTTGGGAGGATGCCCAGGGCAGGGTCATGGTGGCTGTGAAGCCATTCACCCTGTAGTCTTTCTTGTCTCTTGTGGTAGTATGGAAAAGAATTACTTTCTGTCAGCATGGCAGTGATGGCTAAGGAATCACAGAATTGCAAAGAGAGGTCTGTGCAGTCAGTTTAAATAATCAGTCACCTTTCCTGGACTAAAAGTTCCTTGAAGAAGGCAAAATGTTACTCTTTAGGACCTATGGTTCAGAGGTATGTACTAAGGCCTTCCTCAGTCACTGGTGAACATACTTCAATGCCTTTACAAGGAAGAATTAGGCAGAGTATTTATTTATAGTTAACTATCATGTTAGGGCAGCAAGAGTAGAATGAATTCCAGATGCAAAATATTACCCACCCCCCCTTCCTTTCCATATGGATATTATGTATTAGCCCCTCTGGTGTTTGCTTATCCCTCTTGCGAGCCTTTTCAAAGCATCCTCAGCTCTGAGATTTAATACCTGGCATTGCTAATGTGCAGAATTAAAAATGTAAAGCGCATTTTCTACCTTCTGTTTTTAGATTAACAACAGAGAAAATAGTCCTTGACCTGCTCATCAAGCCAGAAGGGCCCAAGGAACACAGCTGCAGTGTGAGCAGAGTGGGGAGAAGAAAACCCATTGCAGGGCAGCCTGGAGCGACAGAGGCAGGAGTCCCTCTGGATCTCCAGGAGCAACTGGAGGAGAGGGAAGCTGTGGATAAAAGCCCTGTCAAATTCTCATGGCTGGCATGGAAACCTGATGAAGTGTTATTTCAGGAGACAAGAGAAGAGTGGCTTTGTCTATAGGCCAGGGAAAGGATTGGATCACAGCTTAACTGATATCTGCTGTTGTTAGCAATCAGGTGGTTTGAGGAAATAGTAAAACCCCGCGATTTTCACTGGATGTTTCTGATGTACAAAACTAACAACCTTTAATTAAAACAGTAGAGAATAAGAATTGTGTTTTTCCCACTCTCAGTGCAACATTATTAACAGCTCCAGTGTTTGCTTTCTGAAGTGGCCTACAGACATTTTCCAGACACCATTCTACCTATTTTCCAATTTGTCTTGTTTACTGAATGTTTTTTAAACCCTCAAGGCATAACTACTAAAGCAGTACTTAAAAAAAAGGTCTCTCATGACATTTTTGAAGGATTTTCTCAGACAAGAGGGTTACCACATCCCTCTTACATCACTAGAAACCAAAATAAATTCCTAGTATTTTATTTTTATACTGTTCTTTTGGTAAACAGAGCAGTGTAGTTCATAGGTACATAAGCTGAGGCTTAGGTGCCAGAGGCCTATTTGCCACAGGTTTAAAATAATCTTGGGACAATGATGGGTTTTCTTCATCTATGGTTTCAATTTTTGTCAGAGCAATTTCTTGCCTTTCCTCCTCTGAGTCACAAGTTTGTGAGAAGAGAAAGCAGCTCCTGAAGTAATTTACGTAAGGGTTTATTTGTGAACCTTTCTAGAGACAAATCTGCACAGTGGTTTGGGATGTATTCTTTCCCAATTGATTTTAAATTCTGGCCTCCCACAAATAGACTTTGATATTACCACGAATTTGCTGGTTTTGTGACTACACTGGTGAGAGAGAAGTGTCAGTAGGGCAGTTCCTCTCAGTCTAATGCCAGTCCTGCAGAAGTGACTTTGGCTCCTTTTATCCAAGTTTTTTGTTTTCCAAAGGGCATTCTTTTCAACACCGAGAGCCCACATGATTTCTTGGACAGTTTGGATTTCCCTGCACATAATGGTGCAAATTAAGCGTCCATGGCCTTCAATAAAATTGGGGTATGTGTGACTGCCTCTCAAACTGGCAAGAAGCACAAAAGTGGAAGAGGACAGATGGTGGACTGAAGTCCCTGGATATTTTCCACCATCCGGTCATTAATTCTTGCCGTAGCCCCTCACTTCCCACGGCGGCTGCCAACAGAGCCCCGTGCTCCAGCCACAGGGTTAAGGGGAAGGCTGGGCAAGTGAGGGCTGGGTTGCAGCTCAGTGCTTCTACAGGAAATATTCCTCTGCTCTAAGGAGATGCTGAAATAGTTGTACTGCCAGCATCTGCTTCCTCTTAGACATCTATTTCACTCCTACATTTGACAGATGGACCAGTGAAGGGGAGATGAATGCTGAGAGCCTCCAGCTAATTTCACTGATATGGAAACATATCTGAGAAATACATATATTTTTATCCCTCACTTCTTTCACAGGCATTCTACTCCTTCATTCAGAAAGGCCAGAGCTACAAATCAAATTTGAATTTTGTTTAGCAAGGAGCGGAGTACAAGATGGAGGTGTGGCTGTTCTAAACCATTTCACCTGTTTTCATGTTTCTGCAGGCCTGAATATTTCAAACTGAATTAGCAAATAGATTCTTGGTGCAAAGACTGCTTCTGAAGTAGAAGGAGCTATTTTTAAATTTCCAGCTGAATTTTCAACTGTACTCTGAACATGCAATAAATAGTTAAGATCTCTCTTGGATAGCTCTCAGTTGTGTAGGTCAGGTGACACAAGAATTCTCCCATTGCGCTTGCCCCTGTTCTCAAACTTCTGCAATTTGTCCTGTCATGCATCCCTGATTGCCAAACTTGCAGTGGAGCTATTCTCACCTTCTGCCCTGCCTGAAATTCACAGGCTGTATGTGCTAGTGTGAGTCAGCAGTAATTACACTTCATCTGTAGGAAATACAGTGGTGAAGGAGTTGAAGGTGATTCAGCAGAACACTTCATTGGCAATATCACACTGGAAATCACCACGCCTGAGCCCTCAGGGCGAGGGCTTCACCATCGGAGGCCATTGTGTAAGAGGCAGCTATCCTAAAGGCTTTCTGCAGCAGTCTGAAATATGCTATCCCGTTATTGTTAGACTGCAAATCAATGCTCTACGGAAGGGCAGGGATAGTGCCTGTGTGCTGTGAGCAATTTCCCATTTGTTCTCCCTGTCAAACGTTCTTCTCTCAATTCTCACAAAACACATCACTGTAGTTATAAATCATTTGAATCTGATGAGTCAGTGCACATAGTATTATCCTGGCACAGCTGAGGTCCTAGCAATTAAACCTTATTCTCCAGTTGTTCTGCCTTTTTAATCACTGCCAGTTCTCCTGTGTTTCTGGCTTTTTGCTTGCTTGGAATGAGCTGGAGGCAGACAGCTGATCAGGTATGACAGAGATGTGCCATACTGATCTCGGCCTAACTGCAGAGTTAAAATCTACTGTCTGATCAAAAATGATTGCATTTATATAATGAATCCACCATGGGGTTATGTTGCAAAATTCATTAAAACGAGAGCAAAACAGCACCGCATACCAATATCATAAAAGGAGCCAGCAGTTAATTGTGTGATTGGCTTAGTGTTTGTTACAAATTACAGTAATTAGCAGTGTAAACTAAAGTCAAAGTAAATTCTTCCAAAATGTAACTATTTCTAATTTCTTTTTCACATTGTATGGTTGGAAGTAGCTCTTTAGGAGGCTGAAGGTGAACCCCCACTGGACTGGGCTGCACAGAGCAGACTGTTCAGTGGGACATGTAAGCCTGCAGGTTCCTCTCCAGCCCTGGCAGCACTCTGACCTGGGCATGGTATCTTCTCTCCTGGTCTCCCCTTCCAAAGAAAGCCTAGGAATTACTTGATATTTTGTATGAGATGAATCAGTACAGGGTCAACACAAGAGCAAGAAAATCCTAGTTTGTGGCTTAAGGAATGCCATGCTTAACATATTTTGCTTGTAAGTATTTTACAGCAATGACATGCTGTCCTCACAGTGCTTTATAAGGCCAAGTGGATAATCTTTCCTTATCTCGTAAATATGTTATGTGTAATACCTTGAACAGCATTTGCAGTTGCTAATAAAGACAGAATATTTTATGGATGTTCTAATTTTACAAGATGGCGTTTCATTATTTGTTTACTTAGTATGAAAATATTCTGCAGATATTCTCTTTAAGGCTGACATTATTTTGAAGACGTGTCAGAATTAAAATGCTGGGGTTTTAAGGTAAGCAGAAGAGACTGTCTAAAGGCCAAGTAGGGAAAGATGTGAGTGGAATGCTGTGGCCATGCAGGGGGGGTCCAAAAGCAGATGTGAAAGCTGCTAAGCCTATAACTGGATCTTAAACATGCAACAACTTTTCCCTAAATTCAGAATTGAGACTGCTTGTGCTCTTCCGAAGGGGAAACAAGGCATTTTAGGAATAATTCTGTAAAAACTACATGGTTGTGGAAACCATTCAAGTTAGCCAATATGAAAGTGTGTGTCAAGTCTTGCTGCTCTCAGTAACTTATTTTGAATTTAACTTAATTGTACTTTAAAATTTTCTCTTGATTCACTGCTGACAAATGCTTTGATGCTTTTGGTTTTCCCTCTTTTGATTTTTTCCTAGAAGCCTGAATTAAAATCTAATTATCTCCTTTCAAGATTCCCATTTCTGTCAAATAAAAGAAACAGAAAATGAGACAAAGATAGCAGAGCGAGACTAGGATTGAATGGAAATGGGATGTTGGTGGCTTGGCTCTGATAACTCCAGCTTTTCCTCCCTCTTTGCCTCTCAAGGACTGAACTACAAATGGGTGCTTCTGCAAGCAAAGTTACTGAGTTTTCTGCTCAGTACTTTTCCTTCCTCCAGGACTCTGACAGCACTGCAGGCACCACGTGCTGTAGGGAGCATCCATGGGCACAGAGCCACTCACTGCCCTCATCACCAGTTCAGGGTTAGCACCTCACTGAGACCACACGGAATGGGGGATAATTCAGATGGCAAATTTGCCTCATGGAACACAGGCTGAGGGTGTTCTTGTGGCCACTGGTATCTTATACCCTCATTTTTAGATTGTCACTAGCTACCTCAACCCCAGTAGAGGATATCCAGTTTAATTCCCACATCTGAGAAAAATAAAAAAATATAATCTCCTGCCCATGAGTTAGTGTTCCCTTTGGATCTAAGGGAAAATGCTTGGAAACAACTTTTCAGGGTATTCCACCGTGCACTATAGACAAAAGCTTCCTTTCACATAATAAAAAAATTAATGTATCTTAACAGCCTACTGGTTAAAATATTAACCTGGCTTGCCCTGCCCTATGAACACATATATTTTTAAACTGCCATTGGATAAAATGCACAAGCAATTCCTGAAGCTGTCCAGGGCGAATGTATTCGTCCATTTATCTGCAATAGGAGAAAAATGGCAGCATCGCTCTCTCAAATGCATACAGTATTTGCCTTTTCCAGCAAAAAATAGACCTGATTTCTTTATATGGTTTTGCAGAGTTCCTATACAATTCTTAGCTGCAAAAAGTAGCATTTTTTTCCAAGTATGTATAGATTTATTGAACATTTAGCAATGGCTAGAAACACAGTCTGCACTGAAATACATCTAAACTCTTGATAAATGCCTTGTTTAAATGTAGTTGAGATGCCACAAAATATTTTTCCTAATAGGAAATAAAACATAGTCGTGTGTTGTTCTGATTTCAGCAATGCTGATGTAGTGAAATATGTATTCATAAATTCACTTTACCAGAGAGTACCATAAGGACAAGACTACCACATTTTCAAGGAGATCCCACAACAGATCACATTGAAACTGCATTTCAGCTTCATTTTCAATGAACAGGGTGTTCTTTTTAATTTAAAAATTAGACATAATCTGAAATGTATATACACTTACTCAAGCTGTAGATTAATGAGGCCTTGCCTTCAGCTGACACCTCTGTTCATAAGAGAAAGTGTTTTATGCCCACCTCAAACACATCTTCGCCTACTTTTAGTTAAAGCTCTTCTTTTTGGAGAGCTGATGGCAAAGGTGAACACACTCAGTATGTTCTTATAGCCTCATTTACATACTTTTTATATCACGATTCTTTATCTAGGTTATCCCACCTCAGCCTTACTCAGGCTAATTCAGCAGTGAGTATACAGCCAAACTGGGTAAAGAAGTAAAAATATCTCGAGCAAAGACTGTACCCCCAGCAGCTTCCCAGGGACTTCCAGGGAGGCTGAAAGGAACTAAAGGTGTGCCAAGTCAGGCTTGCACCTTCTGGATCTGGCCCCAGCATAAGAAGAGCTCAGCTCAGCTCAGAGCTGCTCTCATTCAGTGTGGTTTTGAGCACCAGGGTGGGTGAAGTTGCTAGCTGTTGGTCCACAGAGCACTTTGGCCTGATTATATTTCTGACTGTCCAGCTTGACTATCCTTTCCTGAGGTCACTGACTCACAGACTTACACGTGGGACTACAGGGGCAATGCAGACAGGCAGACTCTTGGGCACCATGGCCACATAAGGCTTCACAAACAGAGGAGAGAAAGGGGGTGTGTACCTTCTGCCAGGTCACTTTACAGCACAAAGACTACCAAATCCCCCAAATATGCAGAGTTGGGTTGTGGGTTTAAAAGCATAGATATGAAGAGTATGAGAAGGAACCACAACTTTAACTTATTGAAGTCAGAAGAAAGATGTATTTCTAGCTTTAAATCATTGAAAAAATGAAGGGTATGAGGCCTCACAGTCTGCCCTCTGGACTTTGTGTGCTTTTGGGATCTAGTAGTCATATGATATCTCTCAGAACCTGGAACTAAATGAACCTTAAAAAAAAAAATAGAAGAGCAATTTAAGAGGTGAGGAGAAATGCCAGAAGTGTCAGTGTTAGGCATCCTTCCCTACCCCCAGCCCATCAGCCATGCTCAGTGGGAAGTTTTCCTTGCTGGAACTGCATTAAAAACACTTTGTCCTGGACTTGATGTCCATGAGGAGAAGTACTGCACATGCCCATGCCGGAACTTGACCCCAAGCTCACATTCCTACTGCCAGAAGGTACCCATGCTCAACACAACAACTTGATTTCCACCTGCAAACCATAGACAGTTTTAAAGTAAAACGGGATAGATTTAGACTAGATACAAGGAATAAATTTTTTGTGATAAGGGTGGTGAAACACTGGATCAGGTTGCCCAGAGAGGTCGTTGAATCACTGTCCCCAGAGGTATTAAAATGTGTAGGTGTGTGGCTAAGGGACATGGTTGTGTGGTGGACTAGACAGTGTCAGGTTTATGGTTGGACTCAATGACCTTAATGGTCTTTTTCAACCTCAATGATTTTATGATTACTTTTGAAATCTATTGTAGACAGCGAGCCCTGAATGTTCATTTTGCTCCCCTCCCCCTCTAAAAAAATTCCCCTATATATATATGCCTAAGCTCAGTGCACACAAGTCCAAACTCTTCCCCCACTCTCTAGGATGCCAGATACATTGCTTTTGGAGTTATTTTTTTGAGGTTTTCTTGTAATAAGGGAGTGAGTTCATGTGAAGGCAACATGCTATGCTATAAGAAACATTTATTCTCTCCCCAAAAAATCAGGAAAAGGTCAGTGACACAGCAGCATTCAAGAAGTGCTTTTTTAGGACCCTGTGCTAGCCTCATCACTTCTTGAGAAACATCTTTCTGGGTAGGTCCCTGAAGAATTCATTATTTCATCCAGTGACTTCAATTTATTCCATATAAACCAGTTATACTCAGAAAAGTTGCAGTCAAACTCACATGATGCCATCACTGATTTATGTGCATAGCAGCAACAACGAGTAATACAGTTAAAAAGCAAAAAGAGAGGTCTAGCAGATGGGCAAAACACCAAAATAAACATTCTGATTAAAACACAGATTCAGCAAACCACCAAACCCGCAAACCCAGCAGATTCTTGGGAGTTTGGCTTTATTTGGGTTAACTAAGTAAATTTGCTAAGAATGTTGTTAAACTATTATAATATTAAGGCACAGAGCATGACCAAGGACAGTTCAACATAATCTGGCTATCAGAGAGAAAATGCAGAACATACTGTAGCTCAGTTGCACTTTGCCCCCATCACATAAACTTATAAATCCTTCTAGAAGAGCTGCCCTTTCCCACATTCCATGTCACTAAAACCAGAAACAGCAATGGTATTTGTGTACTCAGAGCCCTCAGCTACTGTTCCTCACATCATGCCTTCACATTTTGTACGAAATTGCTTTTATTTCAGGAAACTGGGCTCGAACTCAGGGAAAAAAGTACAATAATGCAAGTGTATAAAATGCTGTGCCATCTTAATGGCATATGTAAACTTGGCAAATAACTTCTCATTAACGAGGTTTTGAGTCAACTTGGTTCCTGCACCAGGATAGGAAAGGTTAGATTAATAATACTTTTATATTGGGGAATGTGGCTTCATTATCACTGGAGAATCCAGTGCTATTACCAGTAGTGGCTTGGGTGCAATCCTGAAACTCAGCAACTCCCTTATTTCCCATATCCCAGAGCTTTGAACCTGCTCACAGATGGGCAACCCCTCTTTTTGATCAGAAAGACAGTCACAGGCTTTACTCTGTGATAATAAAAGATGGTTTTGAAGTGGACAACTCTGCTGCACAATCTATTGCAATCTGAAAATGGAATGGAAGGATTACCAGCAGCATGGTTTTCTTGTATACACAGCCTCTGTACAGAGCTAACGTTTAATTATACCTTTTTGGGCTAAGAAGATCTGAAAGTAGGCTCCAATTGCAATTATAACCCGTGGATGGCAGAACACATTTCCAGAGGTAATCATCTGTTCTGGGCAGATAATGAGATTTACATGGCCTGAGACCAAGATTAAAGTTAGAAACACTTAGAGAAATAATTTCTATCATGATGATTTCTCAACAAGTCTATGTCAATCCAAATGTAAGGTGCCATCAAAAAATTTGCCCTGCCCTCCTCCTTTGCCTGTATGTTTCCTGCCTTTTGCTGGACCTGTGGGGCCAGACGGTGACAGGAACAGAACACCGTAAAACAGAGCTGCAAACCAGGCTCATTCTTTGCTGGGTTCAATTTTCAGCAGACCAATGTTTTTGGTTAGAGACGTGCTTTGGAACTGTGTACAATTCCAATATTTTTTTTGACAGCTGTAAATGAATAAGCTGGTTTGTGCTGCAGCAGCAGCAGCTCAGGAGGGTGGGAGCTGCAGTGTGCTCAGCACACAGCCCTCCCTGGTCCCTGGTGCCCAGAGCTTGCAGCCTGGAGCTCCCTGTTACCGAGGGACTCCTTTCCTGGGCAGAAACCCTGGGCACGACTGCGAGCAGAGACGGAAGGACCCGTCTGTTTGCTGCCAGCCATAGTGTCTGGGCCTGAGCAAACTTTCTAGCATGAAAACTCACTATGAATAGAGCATTATAAAAAAATATGGCAGGCAACTCATATAAGTAGTTTTAATAATAACCAAAGCTGAATACTGTACAAGTGAGGAAATTTTGGTCACAGAGACTGTAAAGGAATTTTCTCAAATATGTATTTGTTGGCTATGGCTGCCTCAGTCTATCAAATCAACATTTTCTAAATTAAGAGTGATTTATATAAACAGAGCATGGTCTCCAAGGTCCTGTTTATGATCTGTCTTGTGTAAGTATTTATGATCATTCTAAAATTAATGATTTTTCTGAAGTGTCCTTTTGTCTAACATAGCTCCTGACAGTTTCTATGGTAAATACGCAGTTTTGTTTCTTGAGAGAGAAACAGAGGCAACATAGAAATGCACTGTAAATAGTGCTGTAATGGTGGCTAATCAATGGAGGGTCGTTCTCAAGTGTGAACTCCTGCAGACTCGCTGCTGTCTGAGAATTCCTTTCTACACACTTTTCCCGGGGGCACACGATCCTTTTCCCACGTGACCATGCAAACATATCCATGCACACAGCAATATATATAGGAACAGAGTGCTGGGAGGAAGTGCTGGAGCTGCTGCTGCCTCCTGCAGCCTCCTGCAATAGAACGTGTGTGATCACACGGAGTGCGTCTGCTTACTCAGATCTGGTGTCAGAAGGATAATTCATGTCCTCTCTGCAGAAATAAAAATAAATTGGGTTCAGGCTGAGTTCAATAACCTGAGGTTGCATATTAGCGTTACCAGTCTTGCTGGGAGGTGAGGCACTTTTCAAGTTCCCACTAAGAGGAAAGCAACCAGATAAAAGCCTGGTGCATGATGAAGGGCACGGTGCTTACACTGAGGTGACTCATACTCAGTGGTCGTGACTTCAGTGGGCTTTTGTGAGCCATGACTACAGCATCTTTTAGCAGGATTTCTTTGAGTCACTGGCCTGTCTATTCTAGATCTATAGATCTGTGGAACCTGAGCAAGTTTACAGAATAGATTGTTCCTGTTCGTGTACTGCATTATGAATTGTAAAGTGCATCTGTGGGTAGACTGTCAATTAATTTCTATCTTAATCTCTCTTTTGAATAACAAAGCTCTATTAATAAGTTGTAACCATCTCTTTGCCAGATCTTGCAAGCAAAATCTACTCCTAGTATAGAATCACCAAATGAAAATAATAAATGACTGAAAATTATTATGAACTTCCAAGTCCCTCATCAAATTCAGTCATCCAAACAGTGCCCCTTCTTCTATCTTTTTCTATTCCCATTCTTCTCCCTTGGTACACTGCTAGGAACATGGATTTCAGAGCAAGAACTAAGTTCACTATGATCCTCCACTTGAACTACTTTAGCAAATCTTAAACAGAAAAAAATTAAATTCCTTTCTGACAATGTACCAGGAAGACAGAAAGCTGCCAAATTGTAAAGAGGACAACCCGCTGCTACAATTCAATCTTCATGAGCTGACAAGCTGCATGATTAATGTACAATTTGCAAATGGCAATGAATTTGTCCAAAATGTAAGAAGCCAGGCAGTAGTTATTGGAGGTGAAAGTAATGGATTCTAAAAGGAATTTGAGATCACAGGAAATAATTAACTGAATGTTGTATTATTGCCAATAAATACCTGATAGTTGTGGTGAGAAGTAAAGAAGAATGAGCCAGGCTCTTCTCTGCAGTGAAAGGACTGTGAGAGGACCAGAGGCAATGGGCAAAACCTGAAACACAAGAAATTCCCCTTAAACATAAGAACATCCATTTTCAGTGTGGGATAATGAAACACTGGAACAGGTTACCCAGAGAGATTTTGCAGTATCCACACTTGGAGATATTCAAAACTGGACTAGGCAGAGCCCTTGGCACCAGCCCTGGCTGCAGCTGCTTTGAGCAGAGAACTTGGACTCAATAACTCTCAGAGGTCCCTGCCAACAGCCACATCTCTGGGATTCTTCAGTACCTACATGGAGATCAGAAATTTGAGACTAGAAGGACCAGAAACTTACCCATGTGACAAGATTCAAGAAATAGTAGCTGATAATAAATGCTTTAAGTAAACTGCAAAGTTTTGACCATCTGACTTGCTGGAACAATTTGCTAAGGACTATTGTGGACATTCCATCAATATCAACTTTGAAATCAAATTAGACTTTATTCTAAATATAGTGATAAGACAAGGGGAAATGGCTTTAAACTGAGAGATGTTCTATTAGTTAATGGTCTCTTCTATATAATGGATATTGTTATACTTCATAAAAACACATTCCTGAATGGGGCCTGTGTTCCAGTGAATTTAAGTATCTTGGGGCATCTTTCAGCTCATGATTTTCATTACATTCTTTTGGCCTTAGAAAATTGAAAAAATAAAAAATACCTTTTTTTTGCACAGCATTGTCACCATGTAGAAAAATCCTACAGTGAGAAGAAAAGTGGATATGCTTTTTGAACTCCACAAATATGTTTTTAAAGAAATAAAAATACCTTTGAAAAAGAAAAGAAAGCACAAGAAAGTCCTGTACAAGCCATATTTTCCCCACGGTGCCCTGCAGGATTGGTCTTCACAGGGAGAAAGTATTGGTGTATCTCTTAGGCTGTGGTTTTAAAAAGTTTTTAGAAAGAAATCTCCTAAAGTACAACTGAAACCATGATACCCAACTTTGGTAATACTTGTAAGTTCGTGGAAAATGTGCCCAGTTCCTTCTGACTACAGAGGATGATCAGGTGCCATGGGCACAGAACTGAAGCCCACAAAGATCTTTTGTATTCCAAACCAGCTCAGAACATGGGAGCATGTGCACCTGAGTGGTGCAATTTCTAGTTCTCTGTGTCACTGGGACAGGTGCCAGTGCATGTAGTTTATGGCACATGAACAGAGTGCCTTAAGAGGCCTCCTTCAGTTCAAATATTTATCTTGCAGATAGCACATTGATTAGGTCTGTGCAGCCTCTTTGTCCAGCTATAGCGTGCTGCAAGCATTCAGGTAACAGCACCCAGTTTGCTGCACATTCAGCCTCTGTGAAAAGCAGAATATCCATCCCATCTCTCCCTTTGACTGTGGCAATTTTCAGATGTGAAGGTGGCACAGCTTGCCAGCATCTTCTGTGGGATGCCTGGGTACTGACAGCCCAGGCTCCACACTGGTGTGAGGCAGACCAGGAGAGAGCTGGGAACTGTTTTTCACAAACTTCTGTCAGGCAGCCAGACCAAATCCCTTCAGACACAAAGAGGACATTTTCAGAATAACTAATGTTCAGTCAGTGACAGACTAGACAAAGTGATGTGTTTCAGAAAATTGATGCTCAGGAAGGAAGACTGGAGATATTAGACAAAGAGGATTCTCAGCAAAACAGAGCCATCTTAAATAATGTGCTAAATCTTTCCAAAAAGAAAAGAAGTAAAAGCAAGTTGGCTAAAACAACCAAGTATGTTTGACCTTTCTTCCCTGTAAGCAAAATCTTAGACTTGAGCTGGGGCCTCCCTCATGTGGAAAGAATAAAAAAGAACTTGCTCACTCTGGTACATTATTCCTTTCTAGAGATGGAGAAGATGCTGTTTGTAATTACGTGATTCCAGCCTTTCACCCTAATCACTGTGGCCAGAGACCTGCCCCCGAGATGGGACTGCCTGGCTGATCCACCTCCCCACAGAAGCAAACCTGTGCATTGTTAATGTCTTGGAGCAGCCTGGAACAGACCTTTGAATCTGCAAGGATCAGAGCTCAGAAATGACCAAGACATCTCACCAGCCTTCCCCTCCACCCTTCAACTCAACTTCTTTTAACAGATAACCAAAGAAAGATATCACACACACACACACAAAGAGTAATATAAAGAACATTTCTTGCTGTTACAATTGCTTCGAGTCCCAGATCCCCTCTTCCCCACCCCCAGACTCCCCAACCCCCAAGCAAAAGTAGCTGGAGGGGCTGCAGCAGCCCGGGTGCAAGAGTGCAGAAAGGGCACAACTCACTCTCTCACATGAGCAGATTTCTAAATACCCACTGTGAGTAAATTAAATACCAACATTATTTGCTGGGACTGGTGCTTTGTTTATCTGATTCACCCGCAGAGTTCATTTTGTAAAAGAAGTGCGAATAAGCACTGCCATTTATTTTTTTAAATCTGAATCTGATGACTGGCAGAGTCTGTACCAGCTTCCTGGGCTGCTGAACAGTGGGTTCCGGGCCCAACACAGAGTTTAAAGCACCTCACAACTTGTACAAAGTGATTGTTGCTGGTGGTTTTTTTTAATTTTTCATTCCTTCCAGAAGTGGAAAGGAGAGGAGCAGAGAGAAGATGGAAAAGAAAAAGAATTACTAACTTGTAAAGTTTGCTGATTTTTTCAAATGCACCAGCATCTTACAATCCATTAAAGATGAAACCATTCAAATTTTTTACTAAAAAGCTGCATTTAAGCCCCAGGGAAGATGAACTTTTTTTCATCAGCCTCCATGTGTTTGCTAACATGCAGATGCCTAAAAATATGTATTTACCTATCAGAGGTTACCCAAGTTTCATAGATCAGACAGAAACCGTAATTCAGTTAAAATGTAACAATCATCTTCTAGCTTGTGTGGCTGCAAACTCTGAAGCCACGGCCAGACCCAAGTAGGAGTTCTCTGTGGGACTTTTCTGATTTGAGCATGGTTACAGGGTAACCTTTGAAGGACTGCCAATACAAATGACCTTTCCTGATGACATCTGCCTTGACCATGATGAAAGGTCTCTTGGATCCAATTCATTAAACAATTCTGTCCTCTTTGAGCACCTTACAAGTAAAAAAAAAAACCAAAACCAAAAACCATCCACAAAAAATTCACAGAACTTCAGGGAAAAGTTCTCTAATGACAAGTCTAGAATAGACCTAAAATGGGGATTGCCAAAGCCCGTTTTGTGTTTTACTAAATAAAGATGTTTGCTCTAGAGAGATGCTAATTAATAAATGTCTGATGGGCTAATTTGGACGCTTCACCATCGGACTGAGCAATCAAAAGCAGAATCTTTTCTCATTTAGTTTGCATGTGCTGCCGAAATCAGACTTCTGCCTCAGCTCTCCTAGGATGACTTTGGAGCAATAAAAGTTCTTTGCAAAAATAGTTAGATTTGCTTGGTGGAGCTGGGATGTAAAGACACTGGTTTCTTCATTCCCTCTTCCTTTCTTCCCCAATACAATAATACCATTTTTTAGATATGAAGCTTATGCTGAAAGTACCACAGAGCCCAGATGTGGACAGCTACAACTAAACAGTGGAGAATTTTAGTCCACGCTGAGGTTCAAAAGTCTTGTTGAGATAATACTTTGACAAATGGGAGCCTGAAAGTGCACTGTACATACCTTTCTTTGCATCTGTGAAGGGAAATATCAGGTACATTTTTTGGCCCATTTTTCTCAGTGTAGCTTGTTCCAATAGGCAGATTTGAGAAGGTTTCATCTGGAAGCTCAGTACAACAATTTCTCTTCAGTTGTGGCAGGGTTTCCTAAACTTCTGAAGGCTGATCCTCCTGCTTCAGGAAAAGAAGCAAGGTCCTGGCACTTGGCAGTTTTCCCGTGTGTCCTGATTGTTTCCTCCCCAACCCCATCCTGACCCACTGTGGATAACCCTGAGGCAAGTCAGCATTGCTTTGTGCTTTGTTTTTTTCAAAAAACATCACCTCAGATTGTTGTTTCAACAAATAACCCTTTTGACATTTCTCTTTAATGTCAGTATTTTGAGAGGTTAGTTGTTGCCAGTGTGAATATCAGTATTCACCCATCTATACACCTTATGCATGACACAGATCTCTCCTGCTATCCTATTAGTAAAGTATTATCACATTTAAATCCAATTATCATTAATTCAAAAGACAGTCAGCAGTGAAAGCTCTTCTATGGTTTTAGAGGCTGGAGACAAGTGTCACTGGTTCACCTTTATGTTTGTTTATTTTTTTATAATTAGGTGTTGACTTTATTCCCAGGACTAAGAGGATGAGCTCCTCTAGCTCCGGCACAGGGTCCCTAGGCATCACCAAAATGTTACAGGGATCTCTGCAGCCCTGCAGCAAATTTCCAGCCCTGTGTTGGAGATGCCATGGAGCAAACTTCCAGCAGAATGAAGAACCTCTGCTTTCAGTAAAACTGTTAGTCACCACCGAAGCGTGTTAGCACATACATAGTGCTTCAATTCCATCTGCCTGGCTCAGTAGCATGTGTAAATTTGCATTTTGTGATATGACACTTAAAGAACTAATGTAGACATGCAAGGAGATAAAAGTTAATAAAGCTGTAAGCTTTCATTGTGACCTCTGCAGCAGAAACCAGAGATGACTTGTCTGGTTCTAGGAGAAATACAACTCTTGACAAAATCCTGTGCGATATGTGAACTACATGAAACATTTCTGAAATGTGAGAACCCTTTTTTCCTAGTATACTTTAGAACACATTCTCCCACTAATATCTTCCAGAAACACACAGGACAACCCTGCTGCAGCACAAGAAGCCATTCCTTGGCTCTGTGCCTTTTGTATTTCAACATACTTCCCTGGATTCTGCTCTCAGCTGTAAGAGTTGGGTTGTTTCTGCATTTAGCAAACAAAAATGTAAACACTCTGCAGTTTAATGAGTTAAAACCATGTCATGAACTAGAGGCCTTCCTTTCCTCTCCTGCCTTTCCAAGCAAGATTTTCAACTGGCCTCTAAGCAAGTTTTTAAACTTCTTTAAAAGCAATATTGCCAAAAATTTAAATCAAAGTAGCTTTCATTCTGTCTTCATACCTACTAGCTATGAAATGTGGAAATACCTTGGGACTCATTATCTGACAGGCAGGCCTACTGTCATTTCAGTCCCCTAGGAATCTGTTCAGTTTTTTCAGTCTAACGACATAAAAAAAAAAGGAAATAAACATCAGATTTTGTTTAGGAAGAATATTCATATGTTGCTTAAAACATTCATAGCAAGTGTAGAAAAAGATATAATTCTTCCAGCTGATAAGTTAAAATTATTTTGTTAAGTGCCATGAGGTCAGGTGGCTAGTTTTCCTGAAAGCTGGTATGTGTACCAATAGATTCACTTTCTGGATACAGAAAACAAACTCACCTGCAAACAGCCAAAGTGCTGCCTGGTGTTGCATACAACCCCCTTCACGTGATGCAACCACACACGTCTCGTTCACCTGCGCTGGAACCAAAGCCAACCCTGGGTAGTTACACTAAATTTTCAATTACATTTAAGCAATGAACATTTATGTTCTAGAGATACACAGCTGTGATACAAACTCAGACAGAGAGAGGATCCACACCACCACAAACACAAACCACAGACACTAAGAGTGATACTGCTCTTCCAAATGCAGACCTTCAACGCAGCCCTGAATTTTGAAGGGTGCCAGTCAGGGTCTCTCTGTTGACTCTGAATTGATCAGAGCTGTTAGTACTCCTGATTAAGTGAACAGAAGGGTCTGTTCACCATACAAAAGCAAGAGCCTTGCACAATTCCTCCTGAAGTGTTAAGAATAAGAAAATTGTATGAGGTGTTTTTGTTTCAATGGCCAAAATCCTCATTCTACATAATTGGTGTGGCTGGAAATTACTGTGTCATATTCCAGCAGTGGATTAATGTAGCTCTCACTGGGATTAATTTAATGTGTTGAAGAGGTAAAATGTTGATAAGGTTTATTTTATCTAAACAAGGTGGTTTGTGTATTTATTGTGGTGTAAAAGTATATTGCTGAAAGAAAGGAAAACACAGAGTTAAGGCAAATGTTCAGCCATTTCAGGCAAAGAAGAGCCAGCTGGGAGTGCCTGTGCCATACCTTTGGTGTCAAAAGGCCCTCACTTTCAGCAGCCCCCTCTGATTTAGGGCTGAGCCAACCTGCTTACACATTGCTTCTGGTTCATGATGTCTCTCTCTCTTTCTTTCCTCTCATCACCAAGGGTATGGAAAGCATAGAAATCTGGTGCAAATTGCCAGTACAGAAAGTCCATGTGAGTTCCTACTAAGCAGGGGTGGTCCCCAGGAGTTTATGTCTTTCCTGGCCACAGCTTTTTCCTTTCAAAGCTGCTTCAGAATTTTGTTTCCCAAACATCTACAACTCTGCCTGCCCTTTTCTGCCTTTGCCAGCATTGTTTTCTGGTTCTGTTAAAACCTCCTTAGGGAATTCTGTGACTACAAAGAGGGAATTTCATGGTGTTAATGTTCCTAGCAGCAGTGCCTGGGCCACAGTAAGTGGGATGCCAAACAGTGCAGACCTGACTGTATCTTACCAGGTGTTGAAGAGGAGGAAGGGCTGTTACGGTAAGAAAGTGGTGGCAGACAAAAGGAAACTTCGTAAAAAGGAACAAGAGGAACAGTCTGATACCTCAACACCTTGCTTTGACCCAGGAATAACAAAAGTTGAGGCTGGCTGCAAGTTTGCGGTATTATTCCATGACTCTCTCAAACTCAGGACATTATCCTATTTGCCCTCCACAAAGCTTTCCATGAAGAAAAAAAACAGTCCTGAGATAATGCTCAGGGATTTTGTAGCAAAAACCCACCATCATATATAGATACATAGGCTGTACTTTCTTACTGTACAAACTAACAATAGGACAGAGATGTGTGTCCCAGCTTCCAGACTTATTCTGCTAATGCAGTGCTAATAGTCCTGGAGATTATTGTCCTGAAGAAAACTTTTTTTGGAAATATGAACATCCTTCTGTTTAAAGATGAGGAGGGTTTGGATAAATAATTATTCCATGCATAAATGACGTCTGATGCTTGTTTAACACCTTTTAAGAAGCTGAATATGGATCAATCTTAGAGGAAAGTGATCAAGAACAACATATTTCTTGTGAGGCAAAGTGGGCTGCTCTAATACTTATCAGCATAATTCTTTATTGATGCTATCAGCTTTCAACAACTGACTACAAGACGTGGGTTTAGCACCCCTTAAGCAAAAAAGCATCAGTACCACACTACTTCAAGAAATTGCAAAGGATGCCCAGAAACACAAAGTTTGTTTCTTAGGCTGTGACAACATAATTGGGAATAGGCTGAGCTAGATGCAGAGAAATATGAAATAGCCATATAAAGGCAAAGAAAGTCTGTTGTAATCACTGGCTGAGTTAAATCTGTATTTGTAAGAAGCACGTCAGCTCAGCCAACAGAAGCTGGCAGCTGTATGTGCTCAGCTAGTTTTTCCAAAAGAAGGCCAAAGTAAAACTAGAGTGTGTTTATTCTGGCACCAAGACACTCACCCCAGCTGAAACCTCAGCTACATTTGTACTAAGTTCAGAATGATCTTCATTCTACTCAGTGTATTATCATTCCTTTCAGATACATAGACAGTCTTGAAACAAATAATTCTCTCTATCCAGAGGTAATGTTTTTGGGGAGGGTTAGTTCTGGTGAGGTTACCTGACCAATCAGAAAGCAACAAGGCAGCCACTGTCTGCTGTCCCTTCAGTATCAAGAGACTTTACTAAAACCCTGCATTGCTCTCTCACTTTTTCAAGTGAAAAACTGAAGCCTAGGGAGATTATCTGATGTACTGTAGGGTCAATAATTACCAAACTTGTTGCAGCCTCATTTGAGAAAATTGACAACGTATCATAATTTCTAGGTAAAGGCTGTTTGGTTTCAAACCAGAGCAGTAATGCAGCACAGCAATGTTTGCAAAAGTAATGTCACACACAAACTATACAGCTCAGGAAATGAGTTGGCTGTATTAAATCCCAAAGCAAAAGTATAATTTTTACCTAATTAGACAGAGGTCTATGGCTGACTCAATTTATGTAGGCATTATTATCTGGAGGAGTTCTCTGGGAGCTGCAATGAGATAGGAAGAGCATCACTGGAGCCTTAGAAAAAGCTATGGAGATTGAATGGAATATTACTGTGGTTGGGATGAATTCCTGGGGCAGGAACAGAGCTAAAGGGACTCTCATGCTCTACCAAAGATGGGTGGGTGCTGCTGTGTGGAGGCTGTGGGTGGTGGAGGTGATGCTTGCTCCAAGGACTTGTGGATCTGCTCACCAGCTAAACAGGAACTGGGCAGTCTGTGGGATGCTGGTGATGCTGCCTGAATCTGGGTGGAACATCAGCTGTGGTCACTCCAGGAGCAGGTAGGTGCCCCCAGGCTTGACCAGGACTGCTCCTGCATCTCCTGGCTAGCAGGGAGGGATAGTGTGGAGCCACCAAGACCTGCCTAGGGCCACGTTCCATGTTCAATGTCTTGTCTGCTCCCTGTGCCTCTCAGGGCTGCACTTGGGTACAAGCTGCTGCCTGCTCTGGGTCACACAAAAGCTCTGATACAGAGCCAGATGCTCTGCACAAACTCCAGTCCAGATCTCTGGAGCTTCAGGCCAGTTCCTTTGTCACAAACCCCTTCAATTTCCATCAAATCACTTGCACTTACTCTCCAAGGTGTATGACTGTCTGTGGAAAGAAAAAAATAACAGGAATAAAAATAAAAAGAAACCTAAAAATTGTAATTACTTTATGGAAAAATCTCACAAAATACAAAAAAGAAACC
This sequence comes from Climacteris rufus, assembly GCA_013398175.1. Lineage (NCBI taxonomy): Eukaryota > Metazoa > Chordata > Aves > Passeriformes > Climacteridae > Climacteris > Climacteris rufus. The sequence goes on from VZRZ01001071.1 coordinate 2,250,528, forward strand.
TGAATTTTATAGAAAAAGTCCTACAGAAATTATAATGAGAAGTCTACAGAATTTTATCAAGAATTGTTACTTGTTCTTTTCATCTAGACCTGTGTTTCTGCTAGAGAGTTCTGCAGCAAGCCTGAAAAGTCTACTTATAAAGCAATATGTTATCATTTGGACTTTACATAAAGATTGCCAGAGAAATTATTCCTTCTGCAAATCACCAATTTCACATTGTAACTGAACAGTTTTATGAAACATTCTTTTGTTACCTTGCAAATGTACTTCAGTGAAGTACTGCAAGATGGGAAAGATGATTACTTTTGCATCTTTAGATGGCTGCCCATTAAACACACCTGTAATGTGAATGCACATTTTCATCTAAGCTCCCACAAACATATTTGTGTCTCATAGCATGAAATGAATTAAACTCACAGCTAGATTTGTATTTTTAGTCATAAAATGCTAGCTGTGGTGAAAGTATTAGAGACATTAGTAACCACTTGTCAGTCGCAATATACCAGCAGATGTAATAGGCTACTACGTGGGAATTTAATAGCCTGCTAGGAAGACGTAACCAGGTACAGTGTCTAGTTGCTGGAAAGAAGGACTTTGGCACCTCAGTGGTTCACAAGAGACTCATCTCCTTGAGAAGGCAGACACACAAAATGTATTAGAGCCTGAGTTTAAAATATAATATAATTTTGCAAATTGTATTATCCAGACTTACCATGCATGTATCAGCTTTGAATCTAATCTTGGCATTAGCTGACTATCCCCCAGAGATGTACCTTGTCAAGAAGATGTGTTTTCATTACTTTCCTATTTGATTTTTATAATACTAATCCTGAGGCAAGCTTGAAAAAGCAGAACAGTGGTTAAATCCCTATCTGGTTTGTGCAGAAAGTTTGTAGAGGTTGGAAAAGGGCTTAGGAAAGGATAATTTACCAACAGATACATAGCTTTCAGATCAGATTTAGCAAGATGACCAGCCTTAGGGAGACAGGACAGGCCTTGCTAATGAAATCCTTGCTGTATCCATGACCTTATAATTTGCATGAAATGCTGCCTCTTGCCATCAGCTGCTCAAGATGCTGATGCTTTGCCCTCAGCAGTGAACTGGCACCAGAGGGCTGAGCAGGCTCTGACCATGTGCTGTGGCTCACGTGGCAGATGAGCCATTGCCATTTGCTAGTTTGTAGTTTCTGGTTCTTTTTTTTTTTTTTTCCTGGCACCTAATAGATGAATTGGCTTTTGTAATCTTCTGAATCCTGTGATCATTTGTTGTCTTACTGAACTGGTCACAACACAGGACTTGGAAATGCACAGGGAAAGAAAATGGTACTTTACCTTGTCTGCTGTTTCCCTTTCCATTTGTCTAGTCATGCTCTAAAGTCCGACTACAGCAGAAAGAACTGTGTGGACCATGGGGAATGGTGTCAGCCAAATACACTTTGCTTGTGGGAGGCTCAGAGGCAGTTGCTGTCAGAGACAAGCCCTAATGCAAACCTAGATTCACAAAGTAAGAAATTTTAGGTAAAAATAACAAAAACTCCATTTTTTCCACTTAATTTCTCATCTCTTTGCAGGCTGCTGTGCTTACCTTTAAGAGAAGTGTCTGCAATGAGACATGACAGAGAGTATTGAAAAGGTGCTTCAAGAATAGTCTGAAATGGTGTTTTTGCTTGCCTGAAGAGTGCCTGGGATTGCCAAGTCACACTAACACACTACTCCCGAAGCCTTGTCACGGAGAGGGCAGGCTGATAGCCCAGGCACAAGAAGTTGTTCCTTCAACTGCAAATCCAGTCCAGCTCACAAACAGGATTTGGCTCCATCCTGAAGCAGCAATGTTGGGTCACCTCAATGTTCCCCTGTGGATTGTTACCAGAAGACTCGGAGGACCACAAAGGGAAATCATTTCCCTTTCAAAATCAGCAATTTCATACTTGAATGATAGAGAGTTCACTTTTAACAGAGTTAAATTAAATAAAGGCAAATTAAATTATTGTTCTAATTGACCAGTTTTATGAAACGGTGGGACTGGGACTGAAGGCACAACCCTCTGCCATGAAAAAGCCCTGCTGATGAACCAGACCCCCTATGGGGCCAGATGGGACAGGAGAGGCAGAGCCCACAAACACAACTTCAGGGAGTGGGTGACAGAGACGCCAGGTTACTCTGCTACAGGCAGTCTGATGTCCAAAATGCACAAATCCCAGCCTTAAGTGGAAGTCCTACTGTGCTTCAAGAATGCATTAATTATATTTAAAAGGTAGAGGTAATTAGGCATGGAATTGGAATTAGATAAAGAAAGCATTTAACAATGATTAAAAAATTTATAATACAAGACTGGGTATGTTTCTACAGATGAAATACTTTCAGGGGTTTATAAGTACAGATTTTTTTTTCTTAAACTGTCAACTCTCCTTTGAGCAAACATTCCATCAAATTAAAGTAAGGATTTATGTGCAGATAAAGCCTTAGGAGCAGATTCTTGCCCCTTTGAGATAGAGGATGGCTCTGCTTGTTTAAATAGGTATCTTTCTGCTAATGCTCTGAATCACAATTTTTGGTACTGACAATATGCATGACATAAACTCCATAAAGACCTATCAACAGCAGTCAAAGTTCAACAAGTATAGAGGACAACTGGCAAACACCTCGTCTCGTATTGAAACAGAGAGAAAAAGAACAACAGATTGAGTGATTAGTGAACGAACATCCAACTATTTCAGAACAAATAAAAAAGCAAGCTAGACTGGAGAAGTAGTCTTTTTTAGTCGTTGTATTAGAAATATTTCCAAAATATAATTTTGATGAAGTTAAAGGCGATGAGTTATACAAGCCCATGTTGAGACACCAATACATACATGTACCTGCAGAAACTGCAAAGGTTAAATGTTCTGGAAAGTGTTTTTCTTTATTAATTCAGCCTGATCACTCAAAGCTTTAAACATTCAAAAGTGGCCAACAGTTTTGGAAGAGGGTGTTTGTAAGGAGGGCACTGCCTGCAGGTCAGTGCCCATGTCTGTACCCTCTGCAGCAGCCCCATCCTCAGGGCAAATTCACACCGGACAGGGAGGCAGAGTCCTGTACGGGAACGGAATGGTCAAACTCACCTCAGGCACAATTTCATCTGGAGCCAGGGGAGTTATATCAGAATGTGAGGAGGCACAGTTAAGCCCAAACACAGAAGTGGAGCAGATAATTTGTGGTACTATTAATTCTTAACTTCATGGGACTCATGTAAAAAATGTTTAAATATATGCTGCATAAATACCCATGGGAAACAGACACAAAATTGCTCATGCTGTTTTCTTTTTTCTCTATAGCATATTCAGAAACACAGTGTTCCTGCAGCTGATTATGGTCGCTGCCTCAGGTCCCTGCCTGCCATGAGCCCATTTCAATCTATTTTCCTTGTCTTGATAAAAATGAGTTCATTAAAAGATGAGAGGTTCCTTGAAAAATATGCCTAATATTCAGTGCAGTAGTACTTCAAGGCAGGGGGGAAAACCTACAGGAGTACTACTTACCTGAAAACAAAAACCTCCTCAATTAAAACTGAAAGTATTTGTGTTTCAAGGGTATTATAAGAAGTAACTTAATAATAAGGCAATTTAGGAATATACAGAGGGGAAAACAGCTTTATGTGGTTTTGATGTGCTCTATGCTTTGTACATAAACATTCACAAAACATCCAAGTTTGATAAAGGAGAAAAAATATTAGAAAATAAAGATTGAAATATGCCTTTTCATTGTGCAGATTGCAATTCTATGCACAAAGTTATAATTTTCATAAATAAGGAAAGAATTATGAAGTTTTTAAGTTTGGGGAACATATTTTGTAAACCACTGAGTATATAAATAGTTATATTAAAGTCTTTGCAAATCAAGTTGTCAAACTGAAATTTCTACAGCCAAAACTGGAATTCTGTGTTGACATTTTTACAAGTTGGCAAGTATAGGATTCATCCAAAGCCTTCTGAAATCAGTGAGCTTTTTCATGGGCTTGAATAAGTACTTTAACACGATAGGCTTCATAATGCAAATGACACAGCATTCTCAACACCTATCTCTGCAAAACTGCTTGAAGCTTTATAATCAAAATGGAGTATTTTCAGCTTAGAAATTTTCAGCATATTAAAAATTCAGAGTCTCATGGATACTATAAAGGCATATTTTTCAACACAATATTTTTTTCAAAACTTTATTTCATTTCATTTACCTATATGAAAAAAACAAAAAGGCAGCTAATGAGTAGAACAGAGAACCAAAAGTCAAGAAATCCAGGTTGGGTTCAAACCTAAACATGATTTTGTGCAAAATAGTCTATTCTTCAGCGATGAAAATAGTTTCAAAATGCAAGACATGCTCTCCTCCAGCACTTGAAATGAGAAGAATTTTCTACTAACAAAATCTGCAAAAAACAATTAAACTTCTTCTTTCTTCAATTATCTGCAACCCAGAAGAGAGTTTTGCAGAAGAAATGTCCTAGAAAACATTCAAAAGCTTTCATTGGCTGGTATAGCTTCTGCAAATACCCACTAAAAATTATATTTACAAATCTCTCCATATGTTGCAGAAATGGAAATTTTAGGATGCCTAAATTGCACTTGTTCACACAGAATTATTACACAGTGTGGGATGTGGACTGGAATATTAAAAAGTAACTGTTAGAATTGGTGATAAGGTGTCTTGCTCTCACACAAGAAAATACTTGCAAATAAAGTGCCATGAGGAAATAAACCCCACACCTGATGTGAGGAGCAATTGAGAGTGGGACCCAGAGGTTCCCTGCCTGCTCCACTTAGTGGCTATTGAGCCCGAAGCCTGACCCAACACCAGTGCTCCCTGCAGAGAGAAGGCAGTTTCCCCAGAGAAAATAATCCTGGCAGTGATTCAGAGTCCAGGCAAGCCCTTGTTCAAAGATTTATGGAGGTTTGAGGGCTAAATGCAGGCTGAAGATTGTAGTGCTGATATTAGGATAAAACATGTAATTTGCTGAGTTCGATAATAAAGAAAGAAGTTAGTGCTATGTAATAACTGGACAATTTGCCAGGATGGCTTTCACAGTATTCTCTGTATTTTCAGTCAATAAGGTATTTCTGGCTCGTTATTTTTGCACATTGCTCAGGAAAATTGCACACTGAGACATGAAGAAGAATAGTAATTTGTTAAACTTACCACACTTCTCAGAATGCTTTCCCATTCTCAGCCCCTTTTGTCCATGGTTCACACCTGCCTTGTGAGTAGGAAGGAGAGTTTTGGGCATGACTCCTGAGTATGATTAATATTTTGGTTTAGCTACCAAATGAAAAGATTTACAGAAAACAAAGATTGTTATCAGATCATAAAAACATAGAATGGCTTGGGTTGAAAAGGACGTTAAAAATAATCTGGTTCCAAACCCCCTGCCATGGACAGGGATACCTTACACTTGACCAGTGCCACATTTAGCCCAGTCACTTACTCATAGCTCCATTTAGCCCAGTCTTGAACACCTCCAGGAATGGAGAATTCACAGCCTCTCTGGGCATCCTGTTCCTGTGCCTCACCACCCTCACAATAAATAATTTCTCTCCAATATCTAATCTAATCTTCCCTCCCTCAGCCTAAGGCCATTTCCCCTTGTCCTGTCACTACATACACTTGTCAAAGGTCCCTTTCCAGCTCCCTTGTAGCCCCTTCATGCACTGGAAGGTGCTGTCAGGTCTTCCTGGAGCCTTCTCTTCTCCAGCCCCAACTCTCTCAGCCTGTCTTCACAAGAGAAGTGGACCAGAGTTGAGATCAACTTAGTGGCCTTTCTCTGGACTCAATCCAATAGGACAATGTCCTTCTTGTGTGGGAAGCCTTGGACCTGGACACAGTATTCCAATTGGGGTCCCAAGATGAATCAAAATAAAACTGCAGTGCGGGCTATTTTATTTTCCTGAGGTGAGGAAGTAAAAGGCCATGGTTCCCACTGAAGCAGAAATGAAGCTTTTATTCCACTTGGAGATGTTTCACAAGAGCAAACACAGAAGCTAAAAGCTCATGCAGCACTCATGATGGTGGTAGAACCCTGTTCTGTCTGCGTGACTCTGTGTGCTTACCTGGAGGAGGAAAGGACCAGCCTCCCTCTGCCTGATGCAAACCACAGATTTAGGATCTCAGGGGTTATGGAAAACAAACATTCAAATTCTGGCTTCAGAAGACTGACTTGCCAAATCCTCCCCTTACTGGTAACAGCTCTGACCACCTGAGTGTTAAATGAAAAGGATGGAAAAGCTTGACACCTTCCTCATTTTGTAAATCACATATTTCTCCCAAAAAAGCTCATGAGCTGAAATTAGCCATTAAACTTTTTCAGCAATTGCGTATCAAATGAAAACCTCTGTTAGGTTCTGAAGGCACAAGGGACAATTACTATAGGTTTGAGCAGCTGCAAGTATGCAAAAGCCTATAGCTGTATTTTATGGATGTCGATTTATAAGATGTAATTTCTGGTGTATATTGTATATATCTATCTGTATTTACCTTACTGCAAACACCAGTATCAGTATCACTTTGCTACAAAAGTAAGTCATAAGTGGAATAAGCACTTACACTACAGGCTAGATGTAATACTGCAGGCCAGGAGCAGTTACAAACTAGAACATTGCCCAGAGTTATCTCGGTTTTTAGTTTCCTTCAGCCATAGCCAACTTGTGCTCTGCTTGTGGGCAGTTTGGGAACTCCACCAAAAAAAAACCACTGAAACAAAACCAAAAAACCTTCCTTTTAGTACACAAAAATGAACAAATATTTTTTCTTTATATGCAAGTTGCCAACGTGTGGTTCGGTATTTTCTGTGGTTCTCTCTCCACATTCTGCCTCTGCAAAAATAGTGAGGGAGATGGGAAAGGCTGTTACCTATCACGGCTGGAATGCTGGAGACGCAGAAGAAAGAGCCAGAGCCAGCTGTGTTCACGTTCAGAGGAAAGGAAGGAAGGGGGGCAAGACCCACCTTCTTTATTCTTAAATACACTTTTAGAAATCACTGTTCATTGGAGGAATTCAATTCTCCCTCCTTCAACTACAGTGGTCAAGAGAAATGTCCATCAAAGATCTGTGTCCATGGGAAAGGAATGCAATAACAAGATAATTCTACAATAACATAGCTATGTTTACAGAACAACAGCCTTGGGAACTAGCTAGTATGGAACTAGCTATTTTTAACAGTAAAAAGTAAGGCAACAGTTACCCAGTTTTACAAGTTACATTGGACATATAATGCCCAGCATGTAACATATGTTAATATGGGACTAATTCATTTAACTGCTTTGGACTAGTAATATTTAATAACTGTGATGAAGCTCTGATCTTAACAATAAATTTCCACATCCTTTTTATGTTGCTGCTTTTAGGTTTGATAATCTATGTGAAAAATTCTTTGCTATTATAAATAGAAAGCTCTAAGATGGTGCTTGGTGCATGTTTTCTGTTTTAATCTGAAACAATTGAGACAAATGAAGCAATGATATCAATGTGGCACATTTCCAAAACTGCCTTGATTTAAAAAAAACTTAATAAAAGTCACCAACCACCTGGCTGACAATTTGATAGTAGTACCTGATCCATCCAAAGCACAAGCATCTCCTTCTTGGTTTTCTACTTTGACCCTCGAGTTGAAAAGACACTGGGTTCAAATTGAGTAAAGTAATTACAGTGATACCTATATGCACCTAACTAGGGAAGAATGCTACTGGCAGAAATTTAGTACATCAGGGTTTTGCATTTATGATATTTTACAGGACAGCTCTATGGCCACATGCTACAAAGCATTAGCAAGTAAAACCTAGGAAAGGCAGACAGATTGAGAGTTTTTTTTCAATAATTTTTTTTTCTTCAAAATCCGTGACTAGCATTTGACCTGCTAATCCTATCAAGTTGGTAACAAACCTACATTTCAAATTTATTTGCTCACCTCCACTTATCAATATCCAGCACAACCTGTTTGAAAAGGATTGAGAAATCATGAATAGAATATAGAGCCAAGATACTCAGCAAACTTCATCTGGGATCTAGCCTTCATTGGCTGAGTGACACAAACAGGTGGCAATGACTTCAAAGTGAAAAACTGGGAAGCGTTTAGAGCTGAAGGGAAGGGCTGCAGCCAGCTTGCTGCACTGCCAAGCCCTGCTGCAGCCTCTGCACTGGCTGAGCAAACAAGGTCGCCCTGCAGCATTGATCAGGCCTGCTTAAAAATGGGTCTCTCTAGACAGACTAGAGAGAGATACTGTTAAACTCTTCAGCTTTCTCCATACTGTAAAAAAAGTTAGCATTTCACATGATCCAAGACAAGCATTGGCTTCTTTCTCATTGCCTAAGTGGAGCTCAAATATTCAATTTAAATCTGATTTCTGACAATCACAGCATGTGAAACCCATCTAACAGATTAGGGTTAATTAGAAATTAGAAATTACCTAATTAGAAATTAGCTAAGAATGGGCCATGACAAGATCAGTAGAGAAAAAAGCAAACATCCCCAAGGTAATTCGAGTAATAAGCTAGTGGCAACAAAAAGGAAGAGCAGGTTGAGTTACAGTGACTGATCTGAGCTCTGAATCCCTCAGGAATTTTTCTCCCATAGAGGATATCTTCAATAAGTAGCTTCTGTGTAGCTCCTCAGAAATGAGAGGGGATGCATAACAATTCTCCCACTTGCCCCTGCCACCACCCGGAACCATTGTTTTTAATCAGCCTCTCTCTTTTTTTTTTTAAGAGGCAGAGACACATTTACAAGTTGCACCCTGGAGACAAAAGTCATTATCCTTTTGCAGCAGCTTTATCTATGTATTCTTCATTAATATTAGAATCACTTTGATTTATGAAAATGTGCTGCAAATAGAGGATTGACATTGCATGTAGCTAAGATAAGGACTGACAAGAGAGCTAGCCAAGTAATTCATCAGTGTGACAACTCAGTTCTAAAATGTCTGTTAAATTCCCGTTACCCTGTGTCTTGAAAAAATACAAAATAAAACCTGATATCTAGTGAAGAAAAAAAACCCAACAACCCTAGAAAAAAATGTCACAAATAGCCAAAGGGATGATTTTCTAATTTAGGGAAATTCAAAGTGAAAGCTTCTATTTCTTTATCATTCTACAATTACATATCTGCTGTATTATGAATGACAGTAGATCTTGAACATGGTGAAAGGCAGCATGACTATATAAAGAATGCAGATTGTTGCTATAAGTAATGACAGGAGAAATTAAGCAAGGATTGGTTGTGCTGCATGAAAGTAGCAATTTCATCTTCCCAGTACACCTACAAGTATGAAAATGCTAACTGAAGGTATGATTAAGCATATCAGCCGTGCTTATGTCATATAGAATTAGTAAGTCCTACTAATAAAGCCAGCAACAAATAAACTGAGAAGAAATTCAAGAGCTAAAGATAAACTGAGAACACCTTTGCACCATAAAATAGAAAAGCCTTGATGCATGAAGGTGCCCTGAAGACAGGGAAGAGAAAATCAGAATGGAAATTTTTTCTTTTGAACAATGATATGAAAAATGATGCAAGCAATTACACCTTCAGATTGCCAGATGCAGTGTACCCACTGCAGAGAGTTACAAATAAAAACACACAACTGCAGCTACCACCTGGGGATGAGAAATCAAGCAAAGAGATAAAAAAATACCAACACTATCACTTTCACATAAAAACTTACTCCTAACGCATCTCCCATGTTTTGGTTACATGCCCACAGCAGTTTTCACAAAAAGAACCAGGGAATGAGGAACAGAAGACACAGCTGTTGATGTTGCCCCAACAGCTTTGATTATAGGATGATGTTTGACTTTTAAAATCACATATAGGAAAATAAAAGGTATTCTAAACTAATATTATGGAGATTTTAGTTCTGTACCTGAGAGTTCTTGGCCAACATTATGGAATATTGAAGAAATTGAGCTCACTTTTTGAAATGGGTATTAAACATGCCAATGTAAAAAATACATTAAAAATCCCATGTAAGTATGTGAAACCCATCACCAGTAGAAACCTGGCCAGCAGGGGTTAGGAAATGATCAATAGGACAAAAGCAAACATTCCTCTGGTAATTCAAACACAGCCTGGTTGCAATACCCAAGGAGATTTCAGCACCTATCTGGCAACTAACAAAGGAATGTAAAAATTATTAACTTGGAATTTTTTCCATGAATTTACAGTAACTTCCACTAGCATGGGCTACTAGAAAGAGAGTTTTCACCTTTCAGAATGTGTCATTTAATGTAACAGCTTAATGCATTTCAATCAATATGCAGAGATATGATATTGAATAGATTCTAAATCCTAAAGCAAAACCACCCAAACCAAAATGCAATGAGGTTGTTTATATCCAACAGGAACAAATATCTATTATTACTTTAAAACTTTCAGTTTGAAATACCAAGTGTTTTCAATGCTTGGGAGAGATTGTCTTTCATGGAAAAAATTGCCAGAAAAGTTAGAATTTCAAAAGAAATGTGATGAACAATACTTTATTGATATAAGTACAATTAGACAATGCAATAAGCACTACAGAGTAATGTAGGTAGGAAAATATTACAGTTTACTCAAATTTTAGCTTTATCTATCATAGCTATTGAATTCAAGAAAAATAATTTCAGTTCCTAAGCTCTCTAAAATATTGTACATTAGAAAAATTAAATCTCATCAGCTAAGAAAATAAAATTAGATTTCTCCAACTAGAAAGCAATTACATCAAAATGGTCTGTAAGAAAGTAAAGTTTTTCTCTTCTGCTACTGTGTTCATCTCTATTTTACACAGGCCACATTTATGTGTCATGAGTAATTAACTTTTCTATTAATGAAGGTTTAAGAATTAACATTATGCATTTAATATCAGAAAACATGTGTTGTCAGGGAGTTTTAAAATCTGAGCAGGATACTTCTCCATCTTGGAATCCAGAAAGATTTGGGCAAAGATCCCTCTTTAAAGTAGATGAGTGAGATGACAAAATGTCTTCTCTGCTCATTGTGGCATATGTTAGCACTAATCAAGGCCAACTATTACCTCCACCAAGCAGTACACATGCTGCCATCACAGTCTCTGCAAACCAGGTGTGTGAGGTTACATAAATTCACCAGAAGACGGCCAAAACCAAGACCCACATGAGTGGGTGAGTTTAAACCACGTTTTTCAAAAATTACTGTGTTCTGGCTACTTCAAATCCAGCTGGATTGATTTTCCAGAGGACAAAACACACTTCTTGCCTCCCACAGTACTGTTGCTGATACGAAATGAATAGCAAAAGAACTCAATGTTCTAGCTCTCTGCTAGAGCAGAAATTGAATGCACATTGACTAAACTCACCCATTGACAAGATGGTTTGAATTACATACACATAGTTACAAATAGTTCTGTTCTGGTAATGCCAGTGGAGGCTGGATCATCCATAGTATGGTAGCAGCCAGAGATCCTGGTGTAAAGAGAACTAATGACTGTGAGAACAGATGCATCTTTCCTGGTTCATATGAAACCATATTATAGAGTTAAAGCAGCACAAAAAACAAGCAGTCCATAAATTAAACCATAACATAATATATCTACAGAATCTAGGACAACGGGAAGAAAATCTTGCATTAAAAAGTAAAAGTCTATTCATCACTCACTACAAGTACCAAGTAATTAAACTGATGCCAACAAGAAAAATGGTAAACGAAGCCTTGCTGTAGTAGAACACAAAACTCCTGAAACAGACAAGATATTCATTGATATATCCTATTGTTATGCATATGGGTATTACTTAACTCTAGTATTCCAGAGGAGTCCAGAACTGAATTTATTTTGCCCAGCTTATGTGAAATTCTCTCACCCTTCCAGAGTTCAGTGAGCAATTACTTCACCAGATCATCAGAAAAAATCTCTCCATCTTCCTTGACCTGTTGTATTTTACATAAAGCCATTGGGGTTTAAAAATTCAGTAAGAATTTAATTAACAATTTAAAAGGTGCAGATCACTGGGGGCCCATTTTTGCTTATTAATTTAACAACAAAACCTATCTCACTATTAATTGGAACATTTCTAACACAAGTGAAACAGCTGTGGCAGTCCAGGCCATCCTATGATTATTTTCTTATACACTAGGAATATTTAAAAGTGCAAGGAATTACAGCAACTCATACAACAGTACAGACCTCGAAGAAAAATAAATTAAAAAGAAAATGAAAAATTACTTGATTCAAATTTATCAGAAGAGAACTAGGTGCTCTAGAAGGAAAAAAATGTGATTGTCTGACAGTCAGGACATGAAAACAGAGGCTTTGTGGGACCTTTTAGATATTTCAGTTTATTCATGAAGGGGTTCTGAAAGAATATTAAATAACACAGCTATGAAGAATAACAATGGATATTTGCTTTTGGAGCAAGCCAATCTGTACCAACACAAACTACAACTACAGAGAAGGAACCTCACCACTTTTGGCCAAAAAATCTAAAGGAAATACTGCATTTCAATTTTAAGCCCCAGCACCAGCCAGCTGATCCCTACTTGAAACAGCACAAGGCAAGCTAGACTTTCTAGCGTGTTTTCAAATATCAGTCTTGAGGCTACTGACTGGTCAGAGGTCAATAATAACCAGTGTCCTCTCTTTGAGGCTTTGGCAGAATCTTTCATTGGTCCCAAAGACACATTAGGGAACTCATCATGGAAAGAGCAGATGCTTAGAAAAACCAGCACTTCATCAAAGCAGCTGCTCCTCCTTTCTCCAGATTTGTTTGCTAAAAGCCAATTTATACTTGTTGACTTTGCAAATCTGAACTTATTTGTGATATATATTTATAAGATATGACTTTTTTCTTCATTATGTGAACTTACAATTTTTACTGCTAGTTACTAGGAAAGTCTGACCTCTAATTAAATTGTTTCAATCTTCATCTTTGCTGCCATCTGTAGGTAACTTCAGTGGTACAAAGAAGACAAGAACCGAGTTTGGATCTGGCCAAGTAACAGTTCTGTGATCTGGAACTGTGTCCATGAGAAAGCACAAGGTTCTTGTTAGTTGTCCCAGCTAATTTTAACGTTAAAATTAGGCAGAAAAATATAAAAGAAAACATGCAACAGCTTGTGGGTTTGTCTCTCCTTGCACCTCGAAGTAATCTTGTAACTGAGGTTGTAAAAAAAATAAGGAAATTAAGTTAGAATTACAGAAACATAGAATGGTTTGCATTGGAAGGGCCCTTAAAGATTATCTAGTTCCCAGCCCCTGCCCTGGGCAGGGATGCCATTCACTAGATCAGGTTCCTCAGGGTTCCACCCAGCCTGGCTTTGAATACTTCCAGGGATGGGGCATCCACAACTTCTTTGGACAACCTGATCCAGTGCTTCACCACTTTCTGAGTAAAGAGCTTCTTCCTAACATCTCATATAAACCTGCCATCTTTCAGTTAAAAACCATTTCTCCTTATCCTGTCACTATCTGCCCATGTAAAAAAGTACCCCTCTCTGCTTTTTACAAGCCCCCTTCAGGTACTGGAAGGCTGCAATGATGTGTCCCCGAAGCCTTATCTTCTCCATATGGAACCACCCCAGTTGTTGGATCCATGATGAGGATCCATGCTATTTTACAGCATTATTACACCATGGTATGCACCAGAACACCTGTAATTTTGACTATAAATACAAAATATAAGTCTGGATGTATGTCCGGTTGTTGAAAATTGGTTTCTTTCCAGTGAGCCATGCAATGTTTATCAGAACTGTTACGGTAAAGAAAACTTTTCAAAAGAAAAATAAACCAAAACCAGAGAAGTTGATCATGATTTTAAACCCATTATAATCAGTTTTGGAAATCTGAAATTATACAAGTGAGGTCAGCAATTGAAATATTTGATTTAATGACTGGACAATTTTAATACATAAAAATAGATACTTAGTAATGAACAAGTTTATACAAACCAGATTTCTTTTGTACGGTACAAAACGATGGAAATAAAAAAAGATTTGCTGGGTTACAGGGCAAGACAAAAGAACAACAAAACATCATTGAGTAAAAGTTTTAAAATTATCAGAGGCTATTTCATAAATACAGTGCAATGCTTTCATTTAACAAATACAAAATTTACTATTTAATTTATCAACATCAGGAAATATATAAAATGTCTTTAAATGACAATCTTATTTAAAAACTGATGCAATTACAACAGCCTTTTTAGAATTCTGAGGTAATATTACACATTAAATCAAAAAAGCTCCAATAAATAAAACTAAACAGAATGCAAAGTGCAATTCAGTGAAAATGAGAAAAGATAAAGCTTTTATTTTAACAATAATAGATAAATAGTTATTAAAAGTGGGTTTAAGCCTTAAAAAAATATTTTGGCTAATTTGCCATGTTTTCAGATAAACTGTATAGCTATTTATTCATAAGTCAACCCCTCATGAATCCAATTCTACAGAGAGGGGAAAAGGGAGAGGTATCTGTTTCCAGATTTCTTACCTACATCCATATTCAGCTGTTACAAATTTAACATTGCTTGCAGCTATCTAGTTCATTCAGCACAACAGTGAAAGTTTAATTTATTTCTTAACATCTGAAATCCTGCAAGTTAAAATTTATTTTTAAATTCCCATTTGGGACAAACAATGTAAAAATGCAGAATTTTTCAGTGCTGCTTTTAACACTCTTCATGCTAACCTAGTTTAGCTCCAGGCCAAAGTCAATGGGAATTTTATTACTGGTTTCAAGGACAGCACAAGGAATACAGTGCCAAATAGTCTAAAATAGCATAATATTTATCTCTGCCTTAATAAAACAATAAGATCACCAGTAATTTATCTAGGTGATAAAATAAAATAAAATTAAATTTACACTTAGAAAAAGAAAAATATCTACAACAGCTTTGAATGGATGAATTAGACAGATGAATTTGTTCATCATTTGTAAACCTGTTGATTGTACGTAAATGATACAGAGAGAGAAAAGAAGACTAATACAGTATTTGAGTACAGACACGATAAGATATTTAAGCATCCTTGCCCCAGCAGAAGTCAATGGGGAAAGCTGACAAATTAGATGCCAAAGTGTCTCAAATGATCTGGGCCTTATTCAGCTGAAAGAAAAATCTACAGAACACACAGTAGCTATTCATATTTAAAAATACTATACTGCATGCTGATAAATTCTTTCCATTTAATGAATAAAACCCAGACTTACAGTTATTTCAGTATTTTAGAACCATTTCTTTCCCAGCTGCTAATTTACTAGCTCAGAGCAGACATACCAAGAATTATTTTCATGTAGTTTGTGCAGTTAAAAACACAGAACATTGTCTTTAACTGCTGGTCTCCAAGTTAATAAAGCCTGAAACATTCTTCTGAAATGTTATTGTTGTCACTTTTGTCACAGCTTACTTAAGACTTTCAACAAAGTTGCTGAAAAAAATGATAGCATGATACATTATATCAGTTTTCCATGTGGATTTAATTCTCTTCCTATTTCACCAGATGTGGAATTTATTATAAATATCTAGGTTTGTTTACTATAATGCTACAGTAGATCTGGTTAGTTTGCTATAAAGAATGAACACACAAGTTCCTTAATACCTATAGCTTGAACTTGAATCCCCTCAAGCTGAAAAAATACCTTTTAACACTCTTGTACAGTAAAAGCTGAAATAGAACATCTAAAACCTCTTATTCATAAAAAATAATCTTTTAGCAGTAAATGGTGCTATCAAAACCATATTTCTTCACAGGCAGTTATTTACATAGTCTTAGATAGCTGGTTTCACTGAGAAGGAAAACCAGAATAATAAAACATCATACACTTTACAAAGACTAAAATTGCTATTTGCCTTTGTGAAATAAATGGCTACATGCTGATGCTATATTTTTCTATTATTAATGTTAATTGAAAACAATCTACTACTGGGATTAACTAATAGAGAAATATTCTGTATATTATCTCCCAGTGGGATATCTTGATGTAAAGGAATTATGATTAATGATAAAGTGCTATTCAGAAAAAACTAAAACTTGGGAATTGTCTTAGTTGGGTTTTGTTTATCAAACAAATGAGCTTTTTGTACAAAGAAAGCTACTTTCTGTGACAAAGCAAGCAGCAAATGTATTGCCATCCAGGAAAAAACATACACTTCATATTGAATTAAAAAAATTATCCAAATGAGATAAAACTGGCACAGTATCAAGAGACATAACAAAAGCTTAAAGGCACAATCAGAAGAGAGTGAATGCTACATAAAAATCCTGTTCTTGCAGTATTTAATCTTATTCTAGACCAAACCCCTCTGCATTTGAAATTCCAATGATCAGCTTTTGCTTCAGTTCCTTCTTGTTCTTGTAAGGAGGGAGACAAAGCTGGTTGAAGCAGGTATGGGCCACGGGTAACCTAAAATAAATTTAAAAATACCCAAAAAACACATTTAATAATAATGCAATAGAAGCAGAACACTGCCAACTGCCTGCACATTTTCAGTTAAACACTACTTAAATAAGAAATCCTGTAAAAAGATTATTTATCATACTGTTGTTGGTTCAAGTTTTGTTGCATGCAAGTAACACCACTGGTCATAAGCACCTCAGGTGAATTTGCTTTCCTGCAACTCCCTCCCCCATTTTTATTTTTTTGTTAAGTTGGAAGCATCTTCCAGATTTTGGAAACTCCAGGTACCACATGACTTCTCTAAGCACAAAATCTGGGTATAGTCAGAATCCACAACATGGAGAAGGAAGGTGGGTCCTGCAGTAAGTATAGTCACACCTAGAAGAACCACAGTTATGTATCTGTGAGCATACAGAACTCAAAGTTCAGCATGGTAAAATACCTCCTTACAGACCTCAGTGGGGAGCTCTGAAAAGCTGACTGAAACACTGGAAAAACAGTCCACAAAATTTGGTCTTAGCCATACCAAGACTTTCAATTCAAAGTTTCTTCTGAAAGAGGTTGAATTTGTGTATTGCAGATAGGGCTAAGGAATGCCTGACCGAAACACTAGAAACTTTGTTTCTCACTAGAATGGATTAATCTGATGAGCCATAGGTAATAAAAAGCTACAGGAACTTCTTGCCCTTTCAATTCTCAAGTGACATGCAGGATAGCACTGATTGTCCTACAACTGATTACCTGGGGGGAGACAGGAGAAAGACAATGAACTGAAGCTCAACTTGACATATGGAAAAGACACTGAAAAATTTCTAAAATTTGGACACTTAAATTTTGACTCAAAAGCTCTCTAGGTTTCTTTTCATTTAATCCCTCAGTCTTTTGAATGGCACCAGCTTGGCCTTTGATCATTGGGAAACATTTTCTAAAGGGGGTGGAAGCCCACATCTGGAAACACAAGTTACTTTCCCCTCCCTGCCCTTAAATGATCAGCAAAGATCTGTTAATCAGACTAGATTCACGTGCTTCAGAATTTGGGAAGCTGAGAAGCTTTCATTAACTTGACAATTCCTATTGCTATTACATTCTGTGATCCTACTGTGTAAGCAACATGTCTACATTCATTCCTGTGCAGGCAGTCTGACAGCAACAATTACCTTGCAAAACACAGACCGACATCAGTTTAAATGCACACTATTTCAAAAGACATTTTCTCATTTTTAAGAAAAAGAACAATTTACAGAAGGAACATACACAGATATTTAATGTTGACTGGCTTTTCTTAATTTTTCATCAGATCCTCATGTTTCTTTAAAGTTACTGGAACCAGTTATTAGCTCATTGAGAAAAGCATTAGAAATACCACAATAATGAGATAAATTCAATTTTAAAACAAGCCCAAAGTTTATTATGTTTATACATTTAGATCAGCTCTTCACAGAAAATACAGCAAAATTTTGACTTCGAAAAATATAGTTCCATTTAAGTACTTTGATTACCCTAAATGTTTGAGAAATCTAGGTAAAGCCTGTAATTATTGCTTAGCAGTAAGCTTCAGAGAAAGAAGTTTTTCTATACAGCTTTCAAATTAATCAAAATTACTTTCTTCAGTTTGAGAAGGCAAATAGTAACTGGATTGTGTCTAGTCAATTCAATACAAAATAAAACACTATCAGAAACATATGAACTTGGCATGAACAATTTAACCTTCACAATGAAATTGCAACACTGCTTTGTTCCTGTATCTTCTGAGCACCTTCCATACCAGCCACTCACCAGAGGCCCTAAAGGAATGCTGCATCTTTGCAGCCATACGTATTTAAATTCTTATTCAGAACATCAAGAGAGAATGCAAGCATTTTCTGCAGCTGCAGGGGCTGCTATAAATAAAGTCTTCAAACTCAGCGAATTCAGAAAAATTCATGGAGGTTCAAGGTATATTTTCATTAGCTTGGCTGTCATGTTAGGAACGATTAAATAAATAATTTATTTGGATTGAAAACATGCAAGTAATCTCTATAAATAATTACTGTCCTCAAATGTAAACATTGAGTGGAAAAACAAATTTTAAATTTATGCCATCAATAAATAGGTATACCATTTTGAAGTCAAGCTAAAGGAATCCATACAATTTCCTTGTATATTTGTTTGCTCTTCTTTAAAAAGACATTCAAGAGCAATAACGGCTCTTGGGAAACAATTTAATGAAAAAAAATTTTAAAATCCAAAATACTATTTACCAATTAGTGGATGTTTCACTCTTTGAGATCTTGAAATTCAGATCAGCCATTCCTCCCACAGGTACTCTATCACTTCCTGTAGCAAAATGCAGCAGCTTCTTTTGAAGGTCAAGAGAAAATCCAAGTACTACATCCCAGAAGTATCTATGTTCAGGGCAGAGGGAAAACGTTGCAAGGTACAATATTGTAAAAAACCAGTATGAAGATGATAATAAAACTGCAAGTAGTACATGATAAATATAAATTACTAAGAATTTAATTAATATAATATATAGGACATCAGTAGTACCCCAATATACAAGGGTAAATTCCTAAGGAATTGACAAGTATGAGGTTTTATTAATTTTGGAATGATGTTTTGTGAAATGATGCCCCAACCCATCTATCTATAAAAACATAACTGCCTTGTATTCACTAATATAAATGTCCTTAGTATCAAAGAGAATTGGGTAAAAAAAGTATTTTTAGAAGATTGGATAATAAAAATACTCAGATTTCATATGTGGGATTTGAAGCTATTATTTTTAAACTATCTCCAATGTTGTCACAACCTTTTAAGGATATTCAGTAACACATACCATTAAGGATCCAACCCTTCCTACTTATGATAATTTAGTAGTGTCTTTGTCTTATTTGGAAATAGTTTTCTGAAACTTCAATCATTCTCAGATTATCCTTGCAGAGATACTGGCAGAACTCTACCATTCTATGAGTTTTTTAAACTCGGTAATTAGAATATAAAACCCCAGGCCTACCTGATAGTAAGATCAGTTTTTTGGTAGCCCTCATATTGGGTACTTTTCTGTAAAGCAGACATATCCAGTTCAGGACTGCCACAGACAAGAATTTCAACCTCCTCTGGACGAAGTAGCTGTCATAAATCAGGGATAAAATATTTTTTTTAAAGATGAGGAATTATGCTACAAGACTAAATTTTTATTTTGTCATTATAGAAAAATTAACAGAATATCATTCAATAGAAGTCTCTAACTTGGACACATACTGATTATAGAAAAATTAATCCCTCAGCACTTTGAAGAATCTCTTACTGCCATACATAGTAGAAGGCAAATTACAAAATAACACAATATTTCAGCATATTTCTTTTGTTCTTCACTTCATCATCATTCTTAGATTTATCACATTGACTTGCCTGTCATCTGATCAGATTACAAATGGGTCAGGAAGAAAATTAAGTTTGTACATATGCAATTCTGAGGAAGGGTTTTTATGTCAATTTTGATTACAACTTCCATTTCCTTCACACTGATGAGTCCCAGTGTATGTAACTGAGCAGCAGAGGCTGACAGAACTTGACTCTTAGTTGTAAACACTGTTGTGCAAAGCAAATACTTAAAACAATAAGCCATGTTTATATACCCACTAAACTTACACCTGCAGAACCTACTTATTCATTTAGTACAACACCATCAGGTTGCATGGAAGTATGCCATGGCATTTCAAGGGATTCTCATTCTCTTTCTAGAACCTTTCCTGCAGTTGGGCACATCTCACTTTACAGTAAGGTGTCATAGCTTGCTAATTTCACAGGAACTGAGAAAATCCCAGGCAAACTGCATCTACCTCTTTTTTCTCAGTGTAGAAGGGATGATGTAAATTACAAAAGTCATTCCAACAGCCCAACAGGACTGAAAATAGAAGAATGTTTAATCTCAACCTCACTGAGTGTTCTTCCTGCAAAAAGCAATACATGCTTCCAGAGGAGTCACTCAGGAGCACACAGTCACAGTTGTTCTGTAGTTCCTAAATGTAGGGAATGCAGAGAAACCTTGAAAACGTTCACAGGAGAGCCTGTGAAGTGTCTGTGAATACACAGTGACAAGACTAACTTCTTTATCTCTTTTCAATGGAACACTGCAGAGAATAGTTGATTACCTGCTTAATTTCTTCTACTGATGTCAGATTAATCAAGTCTACTGATCAATCAAGATTACTGACAAATCTTAAAATCATCCAGTGCAATTTGTTTAATTTAGATAAGGCATTGTCAAATACTTGAGGTAGAAGTGAAGAGTTATGTTTTACTTTATTCTTACCAGCAATGCATATGAAGCACAGACACTATGAAATCCATAATAGAAAGCTGCAAATTGTTTGTAGATTGATTTGTTGAGAAGAAAATCAACATAGAGCTGCACATACTCTAAAAAAAAAATTGTTTTGTTACATTTATAATAATTTCAATTAATCATTTGTTCTGCTCTCTCAAATTGTAGTGAATTATGAAAAATGAATGCATTATTTAAACTGGTAGACATACCAGAAAGGACTACAGAAATTTCATTTTCACACTTAGTTAATGAAAATCTAGGCTTATAGAAAGCAAAAAAAGGACAAACTTGAATCTGCCAAATATGTGTAGGTGATATACATTGAAGTACCTTTCCTATTCCGATTTGTGACTGGAATTTTATCTCCATTTGGCTTTAAGTTGTAAGATTTTATAACACCAAATTCTTCCTGAAAAACCTACAGAAAAAGAAGAGTCAAGGCCAGCACCGGAAAATAAATTTTTATACTCATAAATGACAAAGCTTGTATTTATTATGTCATGTATTTCCTCTCTCTCTTTAGCACATGCTGTGATTCTGAGGGTTATGAGGTTTTTACAAGTTAAATATTACAATTTTCAACAAATTGCTTAAGAAACTGGTATTCGAAGAAGACAAATCGACCCTGTTACGCAGAGGCACATCAAACTGATCTGCAGGCTCTGGAGCCACAGAGTTTTTCACACAAAAGAACAATCTAGGAACAGCAAATACAATTAAGAAGGTATTTGTTCTGCTCTAGCTCACCTAGGAACTAAGTATCACCAATATGAAATTTCATTAACTAGCATGTGTGTTCTGAAACATTGAATAAATGAAAAAGACTTTCTTGACTGAAATGGCAGTTTAGACACACAAATCAGGGGAAACTGTAACAACGTGAACAGGCCATTGATGGAGTGGGATTTCCTGGACAAAATGCATAAAAGAATCAAGTAAGCTTTGTCTGTCTTCTGGGTTAAACAGAAAAGGCATTGTCTTGTAGCCAGATGAATTTCACAAGCCATGCCACTGGAAAGCAAGGTGGTGATGTCAGAGAAAGCAAAGACCTGGAAAAGCACCAGCAGCTGGCTCTGTGCCCCTGGCAGTGAGCACTGGGATCCACCTACACTGTCAGGGAACGAGAGCTCAAAGCCTCAGCACAGAGCCAGCCTGTGTGGCCAGAGGCTCTGGGCAGGCCTGGTCCCAGAGCAAGCTCTCATGCCTGTGCAGTTATATTCCACACAATCAGCAATCACACAGCAGTAAGCCACTCCACTACCATGTCAACATTGGTAAAAATCACTGAACAAGTTTGAGAAGCACTTATAGTTGTGCATTTAATGACCTGAAAGGTTGAGTAAAAATCCTCTTCGACATTGCCTTCATAGGATAGAAGTTCACTTAGTCCATGGGCCAATTCCTACAATACAAGTAAAAACTCTTTAATAAATCTACAAAACTAAGTGATGCGCTTTGCAAGGATGTGCCACAAGCATTGCTTTACACAGAAAAGATCTTGGAAAAAGCTGTATATTTACAATGCATGCTCTGCTAGAAAACAGATTTTTTGTTTTCAGCAGAAGAAAATGAGACTTTATCAGCCTGTGCTGAAAAAAAAGGCTGTTTTCAAACAGTTTATAACTCAATATATATAAATAGAACAGGCTTTATAGCAGTAATTTAGCCTCTTAAAAAATGTAATACTTACAGGCATAATCTGAAACAGGTCATCTAATGTGACACCACAGATGCCTACAACTGTGTTATGATCACAGGGAACAATGGGAGGACTCAACAATTTCTTGTAACAGCAAGGTGGGAAACGAATATCCAAGGTGATGCTGTTATATACAGCAAGGCCCATAAGCTATATATGTCAAGTGTTAAGGGTAAATATGACACATCTTTATTATAGTTAATATTTTTGTAGCTTGGAAAAAGTATTTTAAGATTCAAGCTCAACAAACCTAAGGAATGGAAATTATTTATTTTTCTCTGGACTGACAATTTTAAATGCAGTTTTGCATTACAATTAAGCAGTGGTTAACATGGTCAAATGATGCAACATTGACATAACGCTTGAGAATCTTCTCCACAATAATTTAATATTTAATTACAAGCATTTCTACAATAAATTTTTCCAAAGTATTGTTATGAATAAAGAGAAAGATAGAGAAGTATTTTCTACTGAGAGCTCAATAAAGCAATGTTTCTTTTAAATAAATTTAATAGCATAAAGACAAACCAGCACAGGTACTACAGCTCATCCATTAGCACATTTAAGTGCATCCCATTAAAAAAATTTGAAACTATACCAGTTCAACTTCTCACTAGAATAGTTCTGCTAGAAGAGACCTATAACCATCATCTGATTCAACTGCAATCAGTAAAATGGGGATACTATTAATCTCATCTCAGTGGAGTTATAAGCATTTATTATCATAAATCATTTGTCCGAGGTCTTCATATATGAGCACAACAAAAAGCCTAGAAAATAAACTTGAGCTTAAAATAGCATTTGGCTTCCATTTTGTAATAAAAATGCAAAAAGCCACATACTGCTCAATGGGGACTTGAATGAAGTATTAATGCACATAGATACAGTGATGTTTACTGAAAGAAACTCAGAGGCTTAAGCACATGAAAAATTACAACTTATACACAAGGAAGTTGCATGTTTAATATTGATTGAGCATTTTTTGACTACAAAACATACCAAGTACCCACCCATCCCCCATTTTCTTATTATTAGTTCACTTGCTTGAATGATCAAAAAAATACATTTGAAATGGAACACATGTATATACAACTTCTGAAGGAGCTTTAGCCAATGCCTTATTTCAGCCAGTAGCAGCTCAGCTGGCTGTTTTTGGCATGTTGCAGCAGACACAAAAGGATACAGCTCCCACCAGCCGGAATTCCGAATAGTTATCGCATTTAAAGCTGCTGAACCAATGGCAGTGCGAGTCCTTGTGGTAGGTGAACATGCCTGCAGAACAGCAACGTGGCCTTTACAAAGCCTGAACTTCAGGAAGAATTTGTACAAAGCCTCATCTTTCTTACCCATGCACCCTTACAAGCACCCCTCGGAGTGCCCACATGCCCGTGCTTGTTCTCAGGTCCCTCTTCCCACCCAGGGCAGGAGCCTGCAGGCAGGGGCTTGGGAAGGACACCAAGGGCAGTGCCAAGCCTCAAGCAGGCTCAAGCCCACCAGCCCTGTTGGGTGCTGGTGCAACTTGTTCAGGGCCTCCAGTTGTAGATATTCTGCACTGTCTCTGTGCAGTCTGTTTCTTCATTGCACTTCAGCATCTGTACAGCCATAAACATTAACTGTCTAATCAAAAATTTTCTTACTACAATGCAAACCCAGTTATTTCCTCCTGGCATGAGTCCCACGATACAAATACCATAAGCTTTACATTCTCAGAATAGAAAACTGTAAAAGGTTTATGTTATACACACACACTAATAGCAAAGGGGTATGTTTCATATTTTCTGTCAAAAAATTATACCAGATAAGTTAAAAAAGCCCCAAACCACATGTACCCTAAAAAAGCCACACATGGGTCTTAAATGACAAGCTAGATCCTACTGAAATCATGAGTATAGACTAGTTTGACTGCTATTTGCATCAGATATGGAACATTCTGTTTTAAAGAGTGACAGAAAGTAAAAACCTACATAATGAAAGCAGATAACAGCTCTAAAATGCCTAGGAAGTATTGCTCAGTGAAGTAAGAAACACTCTACATAAGCATGCTTTAACAGTGAAATTAACTTCAGCAATGCAGAAGGAAACTGGATAAAATGTGAAGACCGGTTCTAATTTGTTGGGATTGAATGGCCAACAGCTTGTTACTGTTTATTATTGTTTCCACGTCTGTACAAACCAAAGCACTGAACAGTTCTCAGGACATCTTGTATGCAATAGCTCACTGCATCTCTGTTTGAAGATAAAGTTGGTGGAAAATACTATTTAAATGAAAAAAATGTCAAAGTCCTTTTGATTAAAAAAAAAAAAAAGAAAATCCAACTTGTCTCGGGGACATCTTGTTCTTATGATAAACTACAGCCTAAAATCTGCCTTCATATTTTTCCCCCCACTCCCCTGAACAATTTAACTTTATCTTTTGAACTCTAGCTCAAAAAGGTGCTCATCACAAAAGGTTTGGACAGTGCCATTACCAGAAGCAGCAGAACACTTGCACATAAGGCAGATCAAGGTTCACATACAAAAAATGGTAAGGATGCTGGAACAAAATAGGTTTCAAATCCCATTTATTAATTGTTCACAACAAGATAAAGAAAACATCACAAAACACATAAAAGGGCAGATGGCTGAATTAATTAAGAGTTCTTCAATTCCAGGAGTTCAGTCTGAATAATCAATTAACCTGGAAAGGGTAATAACAGTGATATTTTCCCTTCCAAGCTACTGTCCAGCTTCAGAGAAAGTGTTGTTATTGGCAACTTAAACATTAAAGGCAGCAGAGGATACAGTCCCTTTCCAAGGGACAAGAATATTCCTGAACTCCTCCCACACTTGGCTGATAGTCGTAACAATGAAAGAATTTACACTTTCAAGTAAGGAAGACTGCCAGAGATGGTGAAAAAATAAATTACTCTGAATGTTTCCAAACTTATCAGTTACCAATCTCTACTGACAGCCTTTTTACTAACAGAACTGTCAAACTCACAGAACACTTTCTCCGGGGTAAATTGTTTCCTATGAAGGTTGTTATCACCAATGTCATGTCTCCACACAGACCCCTTTTTACTAGGAAAAGGGCTACAGGCAAATAACAGTCTCAGCAGATATGAGGACATTTATGACTTAAAATTCTGTACCTTTGGAAGGAGTCTTATAAACAAAGGTCCATGCATTTAAGGGACATGAACACTTCCAGGCAAAGACAGGCCAAACTCTTGCATTGTACCAATGATCATCAGGTGCTATGGTCAAGTCCCTGGAAATCAATTTAAAAGCCATCCCGGCAACACTTCAACCCACCGAAACATAAGTAACATATCCATGCCCAGCTGAGGAAAGCTCATTAGAGTGGTGAACCAAACTCACACAGATCCATCTACAGCACTATAGAACAAGTAGATGGAACTGCTTGTTTATGACTGCTCATTCATGTCTTAAAATGTCCTATTTACTCAAAAAGTCTTAATTTTTTTCCCTCGAGCATGAGAATATCATTATGAACTCATAGGCTGTGGTAACAGCAAAGGCAGGCTTTTTCATTCAGCTTCACGCCTGCCGATACTGTCCTTTGCTCCTGACTGAAGGACCTTTCTTTCCTGAGATTATTATCTCAGACCACTTTAAGAACACTGGCCACACAGATATCACAAACAGAACATATGATGACAAAGATTCAAGTAAGAACTAACCTCTACCTATTCTAGTCACAGAAATAGTACTAGAACTTGCAGGCACTTTCAGTGCAACTATCAGCACCAACAAAAACCATTGATGCATGGGAGGTCAAGGTCAGCAGTTTGCCAGAACTGAGCACAGTAACAGCATCCAATTGTAGCTACTTACAAAAACCAGGAAAACTCCCTAAACTAGCAATATTAAGACAACTGAGGCCAGTGTAAAAAGAGAAGATGCAGCATGTGAAGAAATAGTGAAGGATGGTAGATGATAAACCAATACATTTGGCCTTATCTTGAGTATTTGCTAAACCGTTGTGCTGGTTTAGGCTAAGACAGAGTTAATTTCCTTCACAGTAGCTACTACAAGAGTATGTTTTGGATTTGTGCTGAAAACAGTGTTTATAATACAAAGACTTTTTCCTTAATGCTGAACAGTGCTTACACAGAGTCTGAACAAATTATCACATTGTACTTAAGAAAATTTATGAGCACTCACCATAATCTGGGTGAAAAATCTGTCGAATCAGAAGAAGAAACCATTCTTTTGTCAGGCCACCCATATCAAGACCAGCTTCCCCTACAAATGTGACTTTTAACTTCTTTTTCAGATCTGCCTTCTTCCTTGCTAGCTATTGTGAAATAGGTATGGAAGAAGAAAAAGGAGATTTAACATATTATCACTACCTCTAACCATAGAGAACATACTTCTGTCTCTACTGCTCTTGCTTTGCTTACGCTACTAATCTGCATAATTTTCTATTAATAGGTCAAAACTGTATTAAAACAATGGTTGAATTGCAAAAGCAAGACAATTATTGACATCAGCTACTTTGGACATGGTGTCACTCTCTGGACTTGAAAAGAAGTTGGGTGGTGTACAAATAGATGTAATAAGCTACTAGATACAATTAATTTAATCTGTCTGGAATATTTCAGATCGATATAATTTTTTACCTTTTACAGAAGACATTCTAACAGGAATAAATAAAAAAATAAAAAAGTAATTAGACAATTTGGAAATATTTAGAAATAAGGAGGGTAAGCTAACGCATTCAATATTTGGACACCATTCAGTTCTGCACAAGATAGCTGCCAGTAAACATCAGCTGCTTTTTAAAACTGTTTTACAGACAATGGTAACAAGTTCTTTTCATTGCTTTGTTCCAAGAGACAGCATTTCATTCAGGTATGCAAAAAACCTGCAAAGACTTGGATGACAAAATTTCATAATAAACAGTGATCTTTCAGATGGAGTCCCTATACAATTTTTCTTTAATTACTGTCCAGCTTCAGAGAAAGTGTTTAAACCAGTCAGAAACATGTATGGGCTAAACTAATCTCCATGTTGTTAGCCGCTCAAGTAAATTCCTGTTACACAAATTTTGTAACTCTAGGTATTTGTGTTATTTGAAACAAGCTATTTAGGCTGAAGTGATTTTGCTTTGCAAATTATTTTTTAAAATTCGAAACCCAAGTAAGACATCTTCTCCCTCCACCTGATATTCTCCATACTTTTGAGAATATGAATAATATAATACATTCTTACTCATCTCTGAGATGGGCAGAAGAAAACATCAGAAATAAATAGGAGAATATTTTGACTATCAAAACTTTTGAAGTTGCTCTTGGTTATTTTAGTGTGGTAAAAATACCTATAGAGCCTGAGACAAAGCAACATTACCAATCATATTTCTTCTGTGTTAGGAAAAAAGGCCAAAACAGACAGGTCTTAATATAGCAAAATAAAGTTTAAACTTACATTTTCTGACATGAGTAATTAGAATTTATTTGATGTTGTTTTCACTACCTGGACTTATTGTTCAATATCATCAAGCCATTCTCAATGTTGAGAGAGAGAGAGAACTAGATTTCATCAACATTAATTAGCAAGGTTCAGTGGATACTGAAGAATTATCTACTTTAATGCACACATCTATTGCATTTCTAAAAAAGGAAAAATTACATCCAAGAATGTGAGGACTTAGTTAAAATCAAGATAAGAATTTAAGAAAAGAGAGCCCAAAATAATCCTTATGGGATAGAGAAGTTAGTGATGGAAAAGAATAAAAATATTCCAAGAATTAGAACAGAACAACCTCATTAGTGATTAGTCACATACTATTCATGCTGCTATCATGGACAAGTCCTACATAACCTGATAATTGTGCACTGCATTTCTAACACAAAAGTTACAAACAGAAACACAGACCTCGTGCAAGCATGTGTGTTTATTTTGGGCTTAGCTATGGACCAGCATGAGCACAGGAAATGAATTTCAAAATGTCTAACCCAATCTATTTTGCAGCACTGCAATTTTGACAGTAATTAAGTTCTTTTTACTTAGTATTATGCAGTTATATTCCCAACCTCTTAGTGCAGAAAGATTTAAATATGACTTATCAAATTGAAATCCAAGTTCAATAGCTACTCAGCAGTAACACAATGTTTAATTACATTTTTTGTTACCTCATCAAGTGAATCACTAACAAGGTGTGTCCTCCTCACTTTCACATTTAGGAATAACATATTCATGTCAGGTTTCTGCCTGCGAGAGACTTTATCCACCAGGCTTTGCTATTTGAATGAAAAAGAAACATCACACATGCAGTACCTTCATTTAAAAAAAGAGTGCCACATTTGTTAACTGTAAAATGTTCTCAATATCTTGCATTAAAGACATTTATCTAACTTTATAGCTGCCTCAGTATCTTCTAAGAGATGGAGAGCAATTTCTTTCCTACTGCAGATATCACACCGTATTTGAACTAACTTATTAGGAGGTTTAACAAGAAGGTGGAAATTGTGCAACAATTTTTTCGACTTCTCAAATTATTAAAAATATACCCATAATATTCTGGAAATTGGCTTGTGCTTTAATTAGCTATTCACAAGGCATATCCTGCAAGACAGGAATGGATAGGTGGTGGTGCTGCCACACAGGGCACTAAGAAAAAGAGTATCACCTAGTACCTGTAGAACATGAGCACTAAAAGAGGCAGACAATGCCTCTTTCCAAACAGAAGCTGCCCAGAAGCAGCACCTCTTCCATGACCTGAAAGCATACAGCTGAACCTTGGTCTTTCATGACAACACATCTTCACAGAATAAAATACAAAACAGTCCAAAATCCTCATGAAATTTTTCTTCCTTAAATATCTTGTTAATTTAACATGATAGCATGTTATGTTGGTTTCTCAAAAGAGGCAAAGAAGTAAATAAATTACTTTCTCCACAACTCTAGTATGTACGAGGATCCTGAAATTAAGCACATAAAAAGAAAAAAATACTGAGAGAATCCAGCACATATTTCTAGACTATTCCTAGCAAAATGGTTTAAGTTTTTTTTTCAGGGCAGTCAGAAATACTACAAGTTGTAATGACAGGTCATGTGTAATACCAGTCTAACAAATATTTATAAAAAACCAATACCAAAGACACAAACATTTATCATTAAGGAACTTACCCGTGCAATACTTATCATTTGTTGCTCTGAGTCCCTTTGAATAATAGCTTTTTTTGCTGCTATAGAAATAATAAATGGGTATTGGCAGAAAGAAAACCTAGCAACAAGAGAAGATAAAATATTTCCTTTTTAGCATCTAGCATATTATTTTCTTTTTAAGAATACAGGAGTGAATTATCATTCAGTAACTAATCTCTTCACTGATAGTAATTTGCAAATAGCTGCTTTTTTTTCATTTTGTATATATAGATACTCAATTCAGTAGAACATACTGTTACTTGCAAATACTGCTAGAAACTGTAATCAGAAATAACACTTATCCTTTGCTATTTGTGTTTTGTTGTGTTTGGTTGGGTTGTTTTCCTTCTCAAGAAGAATATCAGGTATCAGACAGAAGTGCAGCCTGAAATTCCTGATTCAGTGGGGCAAATTAAGCTCTCCAAGTTTTCCCCAACTGCTGCTAAAGGCAAGGGAAATTGCACATACAATAAACAAAAAGGTACTTGTAGATTGATGATGTCTTACATTAGCTTACTGAAATCTTGAGATACGGGGAAATTTTAATTGATCTTGTGATTCAAGCTGTAAAGACTAAGTGACACAGTGATATGCTGAAAAATACAGCTATGCAGAAACCATTTTTATTAAGAAAATGTTAGTAAGATTTTAAACTTCAGCAAAATTATGAAATACTATTTCACTAGGTGATTCTGAATTATTCTGCTGCCTGCCTCTCACAAGAGGAAAAAATACCTTTGCAAGCTTTGAGTCTAAAGACTTAGCCTGTCTGACTATTCCCAAGCAACAGAAACAGTACATTTGATTTCACTGGAATAAACATGATTTGAACCACATACGTACATCTACATAGATAAATTTTCATTGTTGAGTGGTAAGTATGCACACACCACCACTGCCTGAATGTATTGGAGGCTAAAATATGACAATTATAAGTTTATACCAATAATTAATAAACTTACATTACTATCATCTG
This sequence comes from Climacteris rufus, assembly GCA_013398175.1. Taxonomy (NCBI): domain Eukaryota; kingdom Metazoa; phylum Chordata; class Aves; order Passeriformes; family Climacteridae; genus Climacteris; species Climacteris rufus. Next base: position 2,281,028 of record VZRZ01001071.1, read on the forward strand.
TATTTTACATGTTTTCTTCAGTTTGAAAAGGCAGAATGAGATTTATTCCAGTCAATCTCACATTTGCAGCAGCAAATATAACAAGTAGTAGCTATACTATGTTTTTCCAATAATACAGTATTTAATGTGGATATAGATACATGTAAACAGTATGCATATCACATTTGCAGACTCTATATATATTCACTTATTTAATATCAATATACATATCATAGATAGTGTTTTGAAATACCACTCAACAAGAAATAACCAGTTATTCCTCTTACCTGTGAGAATTCCCATAGCATTGCCAGTTATGATATTCTTCCATAAGATCAATATGATCAAGTGTAGAATTATAGAAATCCGTATATGAAATAATAGGAGGGCTAATTAGACTATTTGCAGCATCTACAAAGAAAACACAAAAGTCTTTTAAAATAATGTCTGGATTCAGCACATCTCATTTCTTGGCATCATGAGCACCAGTGATCTCAGAAACTTCAAGCCAAGTCTAAAATAATGCTAAAAAATGAATAACTTAGCTACAGAACTTAGCTCCATGTTAGCTACAGAATTACAGCTGTAACATAACACCATATGACATCACATTAATTGCTGCAGAAAACACTACATCCCTATTTCAGCCCATTTATGATAAGGGAATCTCAATTTGACTCTAGTTTCCATACTGACATACACTAAATTAAGGTTTAATGGATGAAGGATGCTATGTTCTACTGCAATTGATGAAAAAGCAGTTTGATAAATGCAGGTGTTTAAGAAATCCATCTAATTTCAAGCAGCTATGGCTAAAACATCTACATGCTTTCCAGTTAACAACTATCTGATTGTGTTGGACGCCTTTTGCAAAAGGCATGGAAAGGGAGTGGCACAAAACATAGTCTGCAGAGATACACCTATTTCCTTAGGGAACTTCTATACCAACTAGACCTGCACAAAAACTAAGTACTTGGCCAAAGGAAGAAAACCAATTCACATTCAGGCCACCTCATTATGTAACATTCATACATTGTCAAACAGCTATTAAGTTTTCCCTATTTACACTTCAGCATAATTTAATTCTGGTCAGTCAGACACAAAGTAGTGTCTTTTGATTTACTAAATAGTTCTTTCTCTAGAATTAAGGAACTAGCAACTGTTTCATAGACTACAAAACATTCATCTCGGTTTTAGACAGAGGTGTGCTTATGTGCCTAACTCTGGACAGGCAGGACTGTGCAGAATGCTTTTAAGTAAAAGTTTTAAGTTGACGGTGAAAACATCTTAATCCAAATCTTAATTTTCATTTGGTGGTTTTGCTTTCTCCTAAAAAGGAGAAAGCAAGTTCTCTAATCAGTATTTGGGCAGGAGTTGAGAAGGTTTACATTTGCAGTAGTGAGATTTGCTGTGCTCTATGTTGAAGTGAGCAGGAATTTACCTGCTTTTTTAAGCTATAGTTTTGGATTTAAGAGGCACATGCATTTTCTAACTTCCTTTAGATACTAAATAGTTCTGCAGGAGTAGGCCTGCAGAAGAAGGCCTTCTGTATGTAGCTACAGAAGAAATTCTGGCAGCCACACATTTAAGACAGTTTCTTTTATAAATCTAAGGGCAAAATTAACCATGGCTCACTTCTGTGGATTTCTGTTCGATCTTCAGTTGCTGTCACAGGACAACTATCCACAGCCATTATCCTCTACTGGAAAGCAAGTAGGAAGACTCACCAACAGAAGACTCTGTTGCTGACTGCTCTTTAGCATTTTATCTAAATCCACCATCACTGTTAGTCTTTCCCCCAGAAGAGGAACAGTAAAAACTATCCCAATATGTGTGTGTGTGTATGTATAACAAATCTACAAACTTTATACACACACAGAAATGTACATATATAAAAATACACATGCATACAGAGTTCAAGAAAAATACCTACTAAATAAAGCCAGGACTTTTGTTGCTGATGGAATCCACCAGGTACATTTCACCATAGGTGGAAACTCTTCAGGTTTTGCAGGAAACAGGCGTAAAGAAATAAATTGCAGTAACCTGTCCACCACCTGCTTGAACCTCTTCTGTGAAATCCTAAAACAAACATGCTGCACTTACTGTCACGTGATCACTGTCTACACTAGAGCTTATGTTTTCAGATTTCAATGCTTTTTAAAAATGATTTTTAAATTTTTGAAAATGTTTTTGTCCTGTACATAAAAACAAAGTGCCAAAATATAAAGTATGAAGAAGCATGCTTTTCAACATTGACACACAAGTAATTCTCTTCAGTACACCCCTAACTACGTGCTTTAAATTTATGGGAAAAAAAAAAAAGAAAAGCAATAGACTCATTATCTGTTCTTGACTTTTAGTAAACAAAAAAATCCTTATCTATTGCACTCCACACTCTAAATACTGAGAAATACTGATTTTTTTTTTAAATTTTGAGATACTTGGTCCTATTGAATAAAAAGTGGAATATGCTTCATATGCTTGTGACAAGTGCACATTTTAAATTATGTGCTGCACCACTTCCATAATAGCACAAAAATACCCATACATGTGTAGGCATGTTAAAATAGCCTTTCCTAAACAAGAGCTCCCTCATTTTAATGGCTTCCATTTCTAATACATGTTTTAAAACTGAAAACGTCAATATGCTTATTGCATCCTTAACCAAGAGTGCAAACCTTATTTGCAAACACCAATTCAAATGAAACCATTTTACCACCATTTTAAGCAAATCTGGGTACAGCGTGGGGGGAGGAGAAATGAATTACCATCCTTGCAGAGAAGAAAATCCTTTATTAACAGATTCCTTAGGAGATAAGGAAATGGTGAACTTTTGTTTTTACCCCAAACTGAACTTTTTGCACAGTCAGGATAAGGAAAGCAATCTGCATACCAACCTAGAAGCTGCTCTTCAGGCTGTTACACCCATATGACTGCATTAGTGAGGTGCTATTAGAGTTATTCCAATTCATTACAAATCTAATGCCCTAACCACACTTTCACCACCTCTATTACACTAGGAAGCAAGGACTCTAGCTCCTCTGTGGTTTTTGTACAATACAGTAACATTATATTTTCTTTTCCGAGTTATGCAAGATAAAACTTTTTTTAAACAAAGATCATAAAGATGTTTGTTTTAATAATACCATATAAACATATAACTAAATATTTACACCCATAAGTTATTTTGCATGTGTTATCAAAAATAACTTATCTAAGTTATTTTGCAATTCAAGCTTTTTTTGCATAACTATAATTTTTATACATTATATACATTTTGCATCTATAAATCAGTATCACTTAGTGGACTATGTCCACATGTATTTTGAAAACAACAAGAACAATCTCTTTAGCCAATTAAATTAACTTTCATATAATTTATAAAACAGTCAACATCAATGGAAATACAATAACAATTGTAATCCTATAAATGGAATTTTTAATGTGGGGTTTGGGTTTTTTTTTACTTTTTAGACCAGTGCACTAGGAAATGATGGTCAGCTTCTGTTAAGGCTGCTATCTGTCTTAGCAAGTGAGCATAGATGACATAAGTAGAAGTGTTACTAAATTGAGGATTCTGAAAAAGATTAAAAAAAGTGTTAGGTTAATAACCTGCACAAAGGGAAAAAAGTCATTAGGATTTTTTCTTATGTTTGTTGCTGCCAGTACAATTACACAGGAAAGAAATTCACAAAATAGATGTGACAGTGGTAAAACTATGGGAAAAAAAGACTTGCAACTTCTAGCCAAATAAGAAATACACAACTGCTATATTGTAAAAGTATGATTTTTTTCCCCCCCAGAAGAAAGCCCACAGATAGCCCAAAGGCAGTACTCAATATTCTAGGTTATTCTTTACATTGTAATACAAACCAGCCTTCTCTAAGTGATGTGCTTTTCATATCAGTAAAATGAATTCTTATAGCTCGTGTCTATCCCACATCAATCCAAACTAATTTTCCCTCTATCTATGAGTTCACACATTCCCATGTTTCACCAGGAGATATTCTCTGTAATTCACAGCTAGTATACCACCCTAGAGAAGAAAACTATTTCTCTCAAAAAATTAAATTGCCATCTGATACTCTCAAATAAGAGCAGAAACTGCTCCTTGCGTGCAGCTGTCATTTACACTGGCAAAATATAAAGGGGAAATCTGCTACAATTGCAAACTAACTATAGTAACAAAGGTAATAGGTGCCCACAGACAGAAATCAATGTAGCCAGACTGGAGAAAGTCTGCTGGATAAAATGCGACACTGGAGAAAGATACAGCAGTATCAGCAAGTGTGTATACTGAAACTTTCAGAGTTACAACATTCTAGTAAAGCAAATCTGGGAATAAGGATGACATCAGAACAAATAACATGGTCAAATATTTTTTTCTTTCAACCCACAAAATAAAAGGAAACAATTACTTGTCTAACTATTACTGCACAGTTTTAATCTATGCAACCTTTCCCCATCAACTATCTTCCATTAAGTTCCCATTCCTGTCATGCATTACAATTCTTCCATACTCTAAGATATTCTTATAACAGGAAATTAGATGTAAAGTATCTCACTAAAACTATCTTGCTGGCATAGTATACTGGTTTATAGATTATAAGTTAAGCAGACACATACTTAAATAAAAATACTGTATTTTTCTTACCTGTAAAAGTATACAGTATGCTCTAAGATCATCTTTTGTTCTTGGCCTATGAATGAATGAAATAATAAATAGAACCATATGTATGCATAATTTACAGACATTAAGAGTCATGACATGATGGACAATTTTATTTTCCTTTGTCAATATGTATAAAATACCATATTTAAGAATCTTCACTGCTCTCAAAAATTGAAAAGGACACTTACAGATTTTGACAAATCTCTAAAGGCAGAAGGCTTTTTAAAACATGAGGCAAGCTCAAACAAAGGTCAGAATTAAAGAGTAAGAGGTGTTTCAAAGTGGGAATTCCATGTTATTTTCTATCTCAGGTGACACCACAGAGGAGTTTATTTGCCCCTCCTTGATATTTCCTGCGAGGGTTCTCCACACACTTCTACAACTGCAGCCTCTGTACTCCTTCATGTTTATCAAGGCTTTTACATAACCACAAGTACATAGGCAGCAACCTCAGAAAAAGCAGTGTAAGTAGGAAAACGGGTAACCAGTCAAGATCTGGTTCACTTGTGAGTCACAACGAGACACTGTTTCTTGCTCTATCTTTTTATGAATTACACTAGGCATCCTCACTTCTAATTACTTCATACTAAGATGTCATCTCCCAAGCCCCTCCTGCTTTTGGGCTATCCCTTTCTGCATCCTGCACTGCTCTTTCTATGGTGCTGCCACACATGAACAGTATTGTGAAGCACATTTTGGATCAGGGAATTATCTTAGTTGCTGCTGGGAGATGGATGATGAGAGTAAGTTTTAGCCTAAATAAATTCCTTAAGTTGTCTCACAATTAAGATATCCAGAGGAATGCCCTGGCAACAAGCAGCTGAGATTTGATGAAGGAATGTATGGCTGGGTATGGATTTGCCTCTGAGAAATTAAATGTCAGCTTACAGAGTTCAAGATGTATTTCAGCAGATTTACCTGCCAAAAGGAATTAAGATCTTATATATCAAATAAGCTGCACCACAATATTTTTTTCTTTGTCTAAAACAATAAAGACAAAAGATATATCAGATTTAAGTGCTGGCACAGCACTAATGTAAACATTTATTATAATTACCCTGTCCATTCTTGTAGCAGACCATTAATTATTCCTTTTAGGACTGACTTCTGAACATCTTGAGGCTATGAACAAAGGAGAGGAAAATCATATTATCAAATATAATTATATCAAAATCATATCAACATATCAATTTACACATATTCAATACAAGATTTTGTACAAACAAGCAAGCTTGCTTTGTTTGTGCTTCAAGACAGCTAAGAAATATTTTGTGTTATGATGTTGAGCTCCTAAGTATCTTCCTCACAGACTACTAGCTGAGGCCTGTGGTACCTTTCAACACTTAAACCAACTTAAAAACTGTAAATATAATTTCTACATCACACCTGCCCTTTGTTTACTAGGCACTAGTACTAGGCAATAGGACCTACTTTTAATACCCCCACTCTCACATTTTCTTTATTTCCCATCACGCAGTGTCCCATCACATTCATGTCATATCTTTAAGATCTGCCACAATATAAACTGTGCTTTACTAGTAGGAAAAACTTCCTCCTCTAAATTTTACTAGAGCAGCTTTCATGATTTTATGGCAATTCTCATGGGACCATTTAAAGTATGTTTTGAGGGATTCTTCAGAAACTGTGCCTATCTGGGAAACACTTTTGGTATAAATTGCTTCTTAGTGTACTCCTTTGCTGAAATAATTGTTACCATGCTTTAAAACATGAATTCTTTTCTTCTACTTACAGTATTTAATAAGGCATCGTAGACAACATTCACAAATTTTGCATCGATTCCGGAGTCCTCAATGGTATTAAATGGAGAATTGGTATCTTTCTGGAAGTTAGATAATACATGAAGCATTGTGGATATTTTATAACTATCTTTGAAAATATAAGTTTAACATCAAGTTTAGGAAAACACGTTCAGATATAACTATTTTCCTTATCAAAATTTAGAGAATATAAGTTTCTTTAATTAATATGTTAATGATGAAGCAGAACAATAGTAATCCCACACACTGGCAAAATTAATGTAACTGCATTACTTTGTCACTCTATTTTAAAAATGCAAGAGGGTTTCAAATAACAAATTACACTGAATTTTCATCTTTTGTCTTTGTTGTTGATGCATCATCAGACAAAAACAACAAAGTTTTAAGCATTCGGCATTTAAGTAACTAAAAGTCACGGTTTATTTTGGCTAGGCTCAGGCCCTGCTGTGCATATTAAGTATAACCATATTTTGGGCTACAAAAGGCAGGAAACAATAATTTAGCATGAATTCAGAAACAAGTAATTGTTCCCAAGGAAAACCAAGTATGACACCATAACACATGAACAGCTACACTAGAGCCTGTATCACACTTCTTTTTAGGGATAGGGAATTTCTGTTTCCAGATTTGCCTGGGCCTCCGCATTAGCTTGGAGATTTTAATATTGTAATTTGTGTAGAAACCATCTGCACAGCCACAGTGTCACAAAACAAACTACATATTGGAATTTTAAAGCTCCACAAACCTGAAATATTACAGTTTACTGCTTAAACGGTAATCAATAAATCAAAGCAATAACAGATTGTCTACAAAAAGCAGGTGAGATCATGACAAAATGATCCTAGTGGCCTTGAGGAACTGGCTGCAAGCCTTTAACTGATATTTTTGTAAACATTTGGAAGATACAAAGCACTGTAATTACTAAACAATATTAGGAATTATTTTCTACCTTAAATGCAGCATTTATCTCCAAGAAAGAATCAAATGTTGTAGAATAAAAATAATGTACAGCTTTCCAATCTCCTGATGCCTTTGACTTTTCCACATCATCCCTAGAAAGAATATATTAAAATACAGGTAATGGTTTGATCTTTCCAGCCACTGGACTTTAAAATGCACTGTAACTTTAAGATTTTCTCACTAGGCACACTTCAAAGACAGACAACTATAATATCAGTATCTTTCTAACCTCTTTGTCATTTAAAAGTCATGGTATTACAAGAGAACAAAAGCATAGTTTGTGTTTGATACATCTGAGCCATGTCTTTTATTCAAAATGTTAATTCATAATGTCACAGTTCAGTATGTTAGGACAAATAATTAGCAGAACGGAACAGAATTAAGCTGCAGCTACACTGACATGATAAAATTTCTCAGACTAATTTATTTAAGTATGGATGCTCCTAAACTAGTCAAGTTCATTATAATTTCTACAAAATTTTATTTCTTTTACACAAAACTTAACCTTAGGCACATGACAAGGCAGTGACTGGTGATAGTCAACATGGCTTAACTGAGGGCAAATTGTGCTTGACAAATTTGGTGGCCTTCCACAATAGGGTTACAGTGGATGGAAGGTGGATGATGGAAGAATGACTGACAGCATCCACCTGCACTTGTGCAAAGCCTTTCCCTGGAAGCTGCTTCCTCTCACCTTGCAGCAGACTGTGCAAGAAAACCTTGGCATGGGGACACTGAAACCCAGCTCAGCACAGGGAGCAGCTGCCAGATCCAACAGAGAAGGAACCAGCCAAGCCTGAAGGGTGACAGTCGTGGAAAGGGGCAGTGGAGGGGTGGCAGGGGCTCACAGCCAGGGATTAAAAGTGACAGAACAAGGGGTAATGGTTTTAACCTGCAGGAGGGTTGATTTAGATTAGATATAAGGAAGCAGATTTTTACAATGAGGCTGGTGAAACACTGCCACAGGTTGTCCAGAGGCAACAGTCATTAGATACAAAAATCTGCATATGGAAAAAATTTCAGCACTTCAGATCACCTGAATACCAGCAAATGATCACCTCTTTGGAAATTTTCCATTACACCTCTTTCCTTTCCCACCAAATACACAATGAATAATCAAAAAGCATTCCTCTTGCTCACTGAGAGCACTACATTTCAAACATGGAAGAGAGAAGTAACTGCCAGTATAACCAAAATACCTAAGATGGAAAGGATTTGCCAGCTTACTTGCCTTACACATTTTTTTCCAAAACTAAACATCCACTGAATTTTTAACTCTGAAGTACATGCTTTGTTATTTTCTGTGTGGAATAACACTTCAAGCCAGAAAAAAGTATTTTGATAATTTTCACAGCAATAGAATTATCAATCTCACCATCACAACCAGACTTGTCACTCTTACTGAACTGTTTCCTTGTTTGAGATTGACAAAATCAAATGTATGAATTAGGTCAAAATGAAAAGAAGTCTAAAGAAAGTACACTTTTAGGAACACCAGTACAACTTACTGAAAATCTTTCACAGTTTTGGTTCGAATTGGAAGGGCAGGTTCAGGAGGAACTGGTGCTTTCAGTTCCTGGGGTAACGCATCCAGAGACATGCGCTGCTTTTGCCGTACATCGAGGCAAAGGGCTGGTAGGTCTCTCCCTTGCAAGAAAGGTAAATTAGAATAAATACAATGCATCTAGATAGTAAAATGCAAATATATAGGTACTACGAAAAGAAAACCTCACAGTATTTGATTCTAATTCTTTAAACAAGTATTTTTCTTACTGTGCGCACATCCAGACACGATAGAAAATTTGACTAATTGAAGAACATTGCAGTGTTGCCCATTATTGTTTTTACAAAATAGATTGTAAATATTTAATATACAAACTGCAACACTGGTGCTCCTTACAGCTAAAAACAATCTAAAGCACAGCTACACCAAAGTCCAACTACCATACAAAGACAATACTTCAGTCCATTTTTCTACATTGTGATATATAATTTTAGCTAGAGCTGATTGTGGATCATCTTCAGCTTCCTTAAAGAATCTCTACAATAAATTAAATGGGAAAGGCAACAGAGAATTAGCAGTGAAACAGTAGCATCTTTGAACATTTATTCCCAATAAATCTGGCTGTCTATTCTAGTACAACTGGCAGTGCTTACAAAGGTCTTTCTATTCTCCTCCTTATTTTCTACCTGATCTGAGAATATTTTATTGGATTAGCGTGGCAACACTTGGCAACAGCACAGCTATGGGGAGAGGAGAGATGGGACTGCCTCTGTCCAACACAGTCAGCTCCAAAACACACCCACCACGGGTCAAAGCTGAGCCCAGCAGTGACACCGGTAGCACCCCTGTGATAATACATTTAGGAAGGAGAAGAAAAAGCTGCACAACAGCTGAGAGAGGAGGGATACAAAAACCAAAAAAACCCCAACACAACAACAAAAACCAAACAAACAAAATAAACCCTACCATGCAGAGAGCCACCTGAGTGGAAAATAAGGAGGAGGAGCTGCAGGGTCTGGAGCAGAGATTCCCCTGCAGCCAGTGGCGAGCCCACAGCAGGCTGCTGGCAGGAATTGGAGTGAAGCTGAGACTGGGAACAAGGGGGAGGTGTGGTGAACAGGGAAAGGGAAAATTTTTTTGACTTTTGTTTAACTGGCAATAAATGAATATCCTCAAGTCTGTTCTGCCTACAACAGTAATTAGAAAGTGGACTCCCAGTCTTTATCTCAACCCACGAGCTTTTTCATGTTGCTTTCTCCCCGTGTCCTGTTGAGGAGGGGAAGCCATAGAGCCGCTGGTGGACGTTTGGCAGTCAGCCGCGGTAAACCCACCCAAAACATGAAAATATTTCCACTGCATTTCCAACATGCATTTTACTGACAGTGTCTTCACAAATATCCTGAAAGTGCTCTTTTAGTCTGATTTATACTGCTCATTTTTAAAAGCATTTATATGAATTGTGACATATGCTTGGGATAAAAGACAATATGTAAAATGAAAGTGTCCTCAAAAGTCAAACATATTTAATGAAAATCCTCTGTGAATTGCCTAAGAGCCCTCTAAGCCTTTGCCAAGCGTTGTTTTTGTTAATTAACTGAACATCAAAGCAGTATCACTACTCTGCTGCCTACTCCATTTATCACAGCAGGGAAACAGATGCTAAAAAAATCCCCCAAATCCAAAAGTAGATTCTTGTCACTCATGCTCATGACATAGACACTCTCATTGTGACTTAACTCAGCCACCATTCATGAGATAACAGATCAGAACTGCCCTCAATCCCCTGAGGGTAGAATCAATTACAGATATGGAACCCTGTCCATTCTCACAGCTGGAATTCAAACCTATTTTAAGAGAAGAGTAGTAAATAATAACAAAAAAAAAAGCAGACACACAGCTAATAAATGAATTAATTCCAGCCAAGGTGCTAAACAATCCAGCCACGCAAATGCTCTGCTATTGCACATCATTCTCTGAAAGCAGGATGGACTGATTTTAAAAAACCTAAGAATTTGTCTTATTTTTATACAGTGAGAATAACAAGCCAGTTTCATTTGAGTCTCGTTCTGTCTTCTCAACTTTAAATTGATTAAGCATTGAGTTATAATGAGCTGAATACACTGAAATGAGGAAAATAGTCTTTCCACATTTGTAGGAGACATCTGCTGGTAGAAGCTGTTTCTCATTTCAGTAAATTGAGGCTGCAAGTGCTAAGCTGGTGACTTGTGCCCTGTCAGCAATGCAGTGTTCTTTGAAATATATGCAGTTTATTTAGATACACTAAAATTGATTTTTAATAATATGTTTAACAAATACGGTCAACTTCAGTATGTTTTGTCATCATTCAAGTCAATTTGTAAATAGATTTATTTGCTCTTCCGCCAGTCAAGAATACTAATTAAGACCCGTCACTTGTATTTAATTGAGTATAAACTTGAAATTGTACATACTGAGTTGATAAACAGCAATAACATAACATTACAAGACAAGACAAAACAATAATTTCTGGCTTCTCACCCAATTACATCAAGTAAAAAGATTCAGCAATACATGACTGCTTAAGGAATGATCAAAAGACTTTGGTGAAGAAAATCTCATTCATACAAAGGAGAATTGACTAGTTCAGGGAAGTTCAGGGTAAATGAATGCAGCAGTTACTTTCATGGTGACAAACACAACCCCTGGCAAATGAAAATTTTCAAGGTAGATAAAGCAAACAAAAGTTGCTTTTATTTGTAACATTAGACAAGAACTAGAACAATCTATTTCACATATAAATTCCATACCAGAAAACTGTTACATTAGAAGACTTGTATGTGGCAGCTATGCAGCAGACATCTCCCCAGCTTTCACGTTGTATTTACCAGTATTACCTTCCCACCTTTCCTTTACCTTTGTTTTTGATGAAATTGACATTCTTTGAACTCAAGCCTGAAGTACTACCAGTATATGCACATATCTATGTATCTATCTCTACGCATACTCAGACAGATAGCACATGTATAGGCAAACTGAAAAAACCCACAAACACCAAAACACCAACCACACATTTTTCCTGAATGCTACATTAGAAAAAGCAGTACTTCTAACTGATACATTTGTTTCAATTGTTACTTTCTCCATAGAATACACACATTGCCTAAAAATATTTTGAGTTCACCTTGGACCATTACTAAAAAGAATCTGGTTTTATATAGGCAGGTTACTCTGATCATGAAACTACCAGAATATCTGATCAATTTTACACACTGAGCTCTATTTCAAGAATATCTCCTTGACTATAATAAATATTGCCATGCATTAGTGGGATAGAAATGAACAACTAAGTATTTAGGAGGCAGTAATTACAACTGGGACAGCATTAGGTGCAGCAAGATGGAGGGCATGTCAAGAGAGCTTATTATTCTTGTCAGGTACCAGAAAAAAAAGCTCCTCTTTAGCCCATAGCAAGAATTGCTAAAAATAAAAAAAAAGTCTTGCACTGACTTTAGTTTCCTTATTTTAGTAAGGATATAGTGCTGCAAGTTATAAGTCACTTTTTTCTGCACAACTTGGAAAGTGACAATACCTGTTAATAGTTTTGTTTTGAACTCACACTACTGAGATGTCTCAATGCAGTCTCTTTCTTGCTTCAAATTCACTGAGTGCTATAAAGACTTAGAGAACCACAGCACAACAAGGCTGAAGGGGACTTGCTAGATAAGATCAATACAAACCTGGCAAATGTTTGTACAGCCTTTTATGAAAAGTCCCAAATTACTTAAATGCCATATCTTAGACCAAAAACTTTAAAAAATTCCAGGTCTAACCACAACATCATCTCATCTAGGCTTCACGATTCTAGCTTACCACACTGAATACAGAGCTCCACTTTCCATGTTTTCATTAAGTATTGTTACCTCATCATACCACAACAACCTTCCTTCTTGCCTTCAAAGTTCTTCAGAACCTACCAATCATTGCCTGTGCATTTTAATTTGTGCCATCATTGGCCTTCATCTTCACTGAAGAACACCAGCTCTCAGCAATGGTATCCTGTAAAAGGCTTGTGCTTGCCTCATCCCTGACATCCTTCAGATGGCATTAAAAATTTTTCTCCAAAATTCTGACAATTTCTAGAGACACTGCCTGACTGCAGCTAGACAAAGAGTATCACCAGACAGACTATTGAATCAGTACCTTTCTTAAAAACTTCAGCTCATTATTTCATTCTGCAGGTCCATTTATTTATTCTTATCCAACTAGCCTCTATGATGCAACCTCTGTTGAGGATGAGTTATCATACATATCACTGCCTGTACAATGTACAACACAGCACAAGTCAATGAAATCTAGATTTCTAGATTTTCTGGCACTACCACAATACAAGTACTGGCAGAAAATCGAGCTCCTTCTTAACTTGGGAACTAACACTATGGGCTTTTTTTCTCTTACCGTTTTTGATGCTGGGTATAACAAGTTGCGTAGCCGAATTTCTGTTTCCGATGCCTTCTTTCTTTTGGTTGATAGTGGTGATGAAACTGCTGAAAGTGGAAAACTGATTTTTGGCTCCTTCCTCCAACCTCTGTAATTAAGATGACAGTATGCTATAAAGGCCTAATCCATTACTGCTAGAGTAATCTTATTAGTGAGGTATTACACAGAATTCTTAAATACCTTTTATCTTGAAGCCAGACTGGTAATAACTAAATAAGACATAAATACTGATTGTTTCAAATCGAATCAGGAGCAGTACCATAAAATTCCTTTCCATTACATTAAAAAAATTCAAGTATTAATTTGCAGGATGTGAAGATACCCTTGGATTACTGTGAGGATAACACATTACAATTAGAATGCTGTCAATGATATTCTAACTTTCTGTATCCTAAAGTCTATCTACTTTTATATTCCTCACTACATCCAGCTCAGTTTAAACAGATGAAAGTGACACATATTCCTTTTTCCAAATAGTCCTAATATATTGAAGTAGTTTTTATGTTTTATCAGTTACTACCTAAAACAGAAGCCACACGAAATTGGGAGAGCAAAAAGCAGTTATATTTATGAAGGGCCTTCAGGTACTTTAGGGCAGACAGAGGCCCCCCAGGGGCTTCACCCAAAATGGATAACGGGTCACAGGTTTTCATACTTTTATGTTTGGTACATCTGCATATTGGGGTTTAATCTTCCAATTACAGCTTCAGGTAATGAAGTCCTTTATCCCCAGTTTTCTCCCCCACTTCCCACTTTTGTTTACATTTCTTGGGGCCTGAGACTGTAAGGTATCCTTGGATCCCAGGCCTGGAGAGGAATTGATTCGTCTGACCAAAATGGGAAAACAATAGCTAATACTCTATATGGAGTTTAGAGTTATACACTGTAGAATTGCAGGATTACACATATATGAAAAATATAAAAGCTAAAATGCTAAGGCATCAGTTTAGACAAATTTCCCAAGACTTGAAATGTGGGGCAAAAAATTCTAACAAAACCAAGACACCTGCTAATAAAATTTAAATACTGACTACCTGGGTAAAACTCCCTAATGATTTGAAATTGTCAGCATCTGCTGCCACTGAAGCAACAAACACTTGTTAACAGCGTGCTAAAAGAAACCCTGCTTGAGTACCTGTACATGCCATCACCAAGGAGCCTGCACAAGTCTCTGCTAGGAAGTGTTGAGTGTGTTTTAACAGTGAACACAAGTGAAACCACACATCAGACTTCCTAAGTATTGTGCCAATTAGTCTGTTTGACTAATTAGCGCTGGGTGCTAATTCAATATGGTTATTTACTACAGAATTTGCAAAGCATAGATAGGATTAAGAGGCTTGCCCAAGATGACAGAAGTCACATGATGAATATTTTAATTTTCATCTCAGCTCCAAGTCATTAGTTGATATCAGGAAAAGGTAGATCAACTCAAAAAAAATATACACACACTTCCTGCACATAATGATTTTCAATCTCACACTGACCAAAAGACCCATTTTCTTGATGCCTGGCATTGGTGCTCTCAGTTTGAAGAAACATTTCCACCCAAATCAAAACTTTAATTCCCCAAATGAGAATAAACATTCTAGAATAATGAACATAATATCCTAATAAATTTTTCAAACCAGTACATTTCCCATTCCCCTTAAGAGAAATACATTTGGACTAAGACGTGCAGCCAGAGTTCTAAAGAAAGCACTTCACTTCCACCACAACATCCTGAAATGCCACCAGGAGGGTAATAACACAGCCCATAAACCTACCACACCACAGTGTACACAGACTGGTACACTGCCAGGAATTTTAAGTAACTGTGGCAGATACAGCTATTTTTCCACAGCTTATAACTCAGTAAATTATACATGTGAACAATCAGCAGGACTTCTGGCTTTAAAAATACCAAATTTAAATTTCTAAAACTGGTATTTTTACCAAATTTCAATTTCTAGTTCCAAATTCCTTATATGCAACAACCATTCCAAAATAAAACATAATAACCACTCTAATTTTCAGATTAACATTTCCTTTTATCCTATAACTGTTGAAATATCATTAGGATGATTCTTAAATTTATCACCTGGCACGTGACTGGAGAAAAACAGACCCTGGACAAACACAAGTGACTGAAAAAGAACTTCTAAAACATGTCCAGATCTGAGATTAATCTGCTCTGTCACAAAATGTGTGCTCTAGGTAGAAAACCTCTGGAGTTCAGACTAGTCTAATTACAATTGATAGGGAATAGATAGCAGAGATAATTGAGAAAAGGAGTTTTTATGAAATAAATTGTGACAATCTTTTTGACTGACTTAAGTTTCTAGGTTTTACTCCAGCTGTGCCACTGAAATACTATAGGTGAGCAGTTACTTAAGAACTTTCTCCTTAATGCCACCTCCCTCGGCAGTAATCATAAAGAACAAAAATTGCATGCCCTCTTTAACTCCATCATCCTGTTTCAAGTGCAGTTCCAACAATATTAGACAAATATAGGGACAAAGACTTCATTGGAAAGCCCTGCAGGAATACTGGGAAACTTCACGCTCATTGAGAAACTCTGACAACTCCTGAGGGAGTAATCTAGGGCAAGTGCACAGCACCATGTCACACTTCAAATTTTTAAAGGAGGTCATTGAGCTTCTAGAGCCTAAGACTACAAACACACTGCCATCACAAAACTGAACATCCACCATGCCCTTCCCCCCACCATAAAATGAATATGCTTAGAGGGAGTAAGCGGATCAAAGAAATCTTTAGTCTTGTTTCAAGGGCATATTAATAACTCACAACTCTGCAGGCTTCTCAGTGGAAGTTTTCCAAAACATTAAGCCCTTCATAAGACTCTAGAGGTACTAGCATTAGACTTCATAAAACTATATTTTTCATTATTGAAGTCAAATGAAATGGTGAAAACAAGTAAAAATGATTGCAAAGAGCACATACAGACTTTCTGGGAAGAGACAAAAGACCATCTAGAAGAGTATCTTGAAAATCCTAAGTTAGCCCTAATATTGCTCACTCAAGACCCATATGTACACAACAAGCAAAGAATAGTGAGGACTTAAAGATTTTCTTCCCTGTGCAAGAAGACATGGAGGATACTCAGATTACCCAAAGGCAACTGACAGTGCAACAGCCTGCACAAGAAGTAGGATTTTCCCTTTCATTCATAGCTTGAAAGGTGTAACTTTGGACTGGTTTTGCTATACAGGAGTCTCTATTCGTTCCTACTTATTAGGGAGCAAATTATTTAGCTTCCCACAAGTTCCTTTTCAGAATCTGAACACTGACACCCAAACTATCATCCCTTTGGAAGTGTCTATGACACCTGCATCTCTCTCCTTGCAACATACTATTGAACCCCATACATGGCTCTTGGTAAATTCCCCATAAAAAGCCCATCCTGTATCTGACAATCACACCCAGCCAAGTCTGAGCTCCTCTGTAGCAGGTCCACTTAGACAACTTAGACTTGTGGGCCACAGTTCAGAGGTACATGATGGATGTCCAGCTACAAAGAAGTTCTGAGTCTTTAAGGTAGCTGGAATCCTACATGGCCAACCAGGGGCACACATTTTACCTTAGCTGATCTAAACCTGACACATGGGCCAGCACTTCTATCTTTATCGTAAGGGACTGGCTTTTGCGATTCAAATTTTAAAGTGGAGATTTTGAAAGGTAAATATAACTCCTGCTCACTTGTTCATTACAGGCTTCTTCCACCAAATCGGTACTTGAATCACAAGAGTAAACATATTCTTGCACATTCTGACACATTGGCAAAGCTGAAAGTCTTTCAGAAGATTGGAACGTTTAGGCAAAACACAAAATTGGCAGAAGTGCTCCAAAGAGTTTGCATACAATTACTTAGTTTAACATTATAATTATTTCCTGACAGTCATAAATATTATATGCTCAGTCTTTTCAATTCCAATTACGAATTTAAATAAATGATAATTTCTAGTAAGTCAGATACTTATCAGAACTGCTGAACTAAAATCTCCTAAGTGTATTATTACAGGATTAGTAACATTTTTGTTCTGTTGTTGGACTGAAGTAACTTACCACAAGTTTTAATGTTAAGCTACATAAGACATTCAACTCATGCCAGGAAAATTTTATGTTTTGTAATATTGTATGGCCAGCAGAAAGAAAATAACAACTCTGGTATAATTAAAAATCTCAAAGAAGGTTACTGAAATGAAGTTGTTCTGGGAAATATCCTTTCCCTAGTTTTTTCCTGTGTTAACTCATTCATAATTTTATCAAAATGTTCTGTCATCTTTGCTTCAACACAAAGCAAAAACCGGAAAAGACATTTTAAGAAAAAGTTAAAAATACAGAAGTATTTCCCAGCTACCTCTCTTGCCATTAAGTGTATTAGAGCTGAAGCCCTCCACCCCCGAGAACCCTTAATGAACATTCAGTGCCGCAAACCCTCAGTCATGACTAACCCGACACAGCAGACCGTTGTAAAATGTTAACTATAAGTGGATGGGGAATTTATAGCTTCATTATGTCATTGCTTACAGATGCACTTGTTATTTTTAAGAAACTTGAATGAAAGCCTCTCAACGGAAAGGAACATGAAAGAAAACGAAGCTGATGCTCCCCCTTTCCCGTTCCCCTCCCCACAAAAGCGGCAAACACAGCAATCGAGCACGGAGTGGCACAGGCGGGCCCGCGGGCGGCTGCCCGGGCGCTGACGGGACCTACCCCGGCAGCCGCGGTGGATGCCGACGGGATGGGCGGCAATTTCTCTCGCTCCTTTTCCTTTTCCTTCTCTTTCTCCTTCTCCCCTTCTTCCTCTCCTTCCTCCTCCTCGCCGCTCTCCTCGGCTGACGGGGCCGCGGCGCTGCCCTGGCTCAGCTCCGCGCCCGGCGGGTGCCCCTCGCCAGGGCCGGGGGGCAGCTCGGCGGCAGCCGGCGGGCTCTGCACCGACATGGTCCCGCTCCCGGCCGCCTCTCAGCTGCCGCCGGCACCCGAGACCCCGCGCCCTCCTCTTCCCAGACCTCCCTC
>VZRZ01001073.1:10012-79485 GCA_013398175.1 Climacteris rufus
AAAAAAAAAAAAGCCTTGCACATGGCTGTGCAGTTGTTTTTTAAAGCCTCTAGATCTGGAATAAGAATATAATAATTCTGCCCAAGAAATTCCTGTGTTGTACGTCAAGGAATGGAATAAGCTAAAGCTACTCACTGAATGTCAGAGGTATACTGTTGGAAAGGTTACAAGTCAGAGCTCTAGGGTTTGTTCATGTACTTGTCAAACTAGAAGAATTTAGATACAATTTCAGTGATGCACTGATGAACACTTCCAACTTGCCACAATAATACATGAATTGCACTTTGCAGTGTTTAAAGTAGAGTTGGAATTTTTCATGTAGCTGTTTAAATGGTATTGTGGTACATAAATTTCACATGCTGATCTTTAGGTGTTTGGCTCTTGGTGACCATGGTTGAAGACTTCAGGATATTATAATGGTTAATTATCTGAAGCCCCTTGGTTTGCCTTTCAGTTAAATTGCATTGGTAAAATGGGGGGATACCTGCTGATACCTGTTGAGCTGAGAGCTCTGATCTGAAGGAAAGGTCGGTTAACTTTCTTTGTAGTCTAGAGGAAAAAAAATGCTCTGTGCAATCTTAGTACATGAGTAAATCATTAATATTCATCCATTAAAAAAGTTGCTTGTTCTCTGCAAAAATGAGAAGATTTACTTAAAAAAAAAAGGGGCAATATTGACTTTGTCCCCAAGCCCAGAGATCATGATGGCTGTGAGGCTCTGCTTCGGAATTAAATGTTGAGCACTGCCAGATGCCAGACACTGGGAAGAGATTGTTTTGTTGGCAAATGGGATCTGCAAGTTAATTGGTGTTTTCTGCAGGCTTCTGGCTGTGAAATGAAATTGGAAGCCCTTTAGCCACATGCATAATACAGGACTTGAATATAAATGTCACATGTCACCATCAGGGCACACTGTGAAACAATGGTGTTCCCACTCAAACACTGTGCCATTACAGATCATTTAAATATGGGGATTACATTTAAACTAAAAGCTCTGCTTGCCTTTTACTGCAATTCAAAAGTCCTCTTAGCGAAAGCTAAGTGACAAATTAAATGAAAAAAGTGCCCACATCTTTGAAGCTGTAATGCAAAACAACTTTTTATTGCTTCTCATGTACCAAGAATGAATCATTATACTTGTCAACCTTAAACCAAGCCATAATTGGAGCAGCTACTGTTATCAAAATGGGGCTGCTCTTGTGACAGCTTAATAAAACTGAAACTTAAATTAAATCCCCGATGCTTAATCTGATGAAAGCAGTCAAGTAGAAGAATCTAAGACAAGTACCTACTGCTTGATGGAGTGATGGAGCCCAACACCTTGTCAACATGCAGATTACAGAATCAGATTCTTTTTTTCTGTGAACTACCATTTTCGGTATCTTCATATGCTGTTGCTTGTCTTCAGCATACAGAAACTTCATTTGCCTGTTTCTAAACAAACATTTTTAGTAGATTTCCTCCATTTTGATACTTAAGAACTCCTAAAGCGGGAGGAGAGCTTTTTTTTGAAGTCAAGGATTAGTTTCTTGTGAAGTGGAAATATAATGACTTATGTTGTGGGGGAGAGGTTGTGTCCAAAGACCTCTTTGGCAAGGCAGGGCGGTGAATAAAAGAGGTGACTGTGTTCTAGTTCTAGTTTTGCATCATGCTGATCCTGGTCTCTCTTGGTCATCTTATTTTATGATGTTGAGGAGAACTTAAATGGTACTCTGTACATTCAGCTGGGTACTTCCAGACTTTAATACATAATCTTCTCTGGTCTACCTCAACCACTTACTGGTATCTAAAGTTTATGTAGGAACCTCTTTTGATATTGCAATGAGCCTCATTCATGTGATAAAGCTCTTCCCAGTGACGTTCTTAGAATAATTTCTGTTATATACTAAATATATACCAGCATGGTAAATGGGCTGCTGCTATAAAGATATTTCTTGAACAGAGTAACATGCCTTTACTGCAGTAGTTCTGAAAGTAATTTCTCACTAGTACTTTGCTCTGTTGTATACCACTTTTTAAATGTTGGATCAGGCTGATAGTCTGTTTTGATTTCACACTTACTGGTACTCTTGCCATTTTCTGGATTAGAATGATGCATCTTTTTGTTAAAATTTAACTAAAATACCATTTTGCAAGGTGATGTGATAGAGAGAAACAGCACAATGCATTTCCTGACGGATCCTGCCTTTACCTTTATTAGTAATACTTTGCCCCTCATATAAATCTTAATTCTAAATGTTGAGTTTAGGCAAGGAATCATTATAGACTAATTAAGAGATAACTAATCAGCATTTTGCCATGAGCAAACTAATGATCAAGTGTTAAATAATGTCTTTTTAAAATTTTAATTTTGGAAACCACTCTGAATTTTTCTGATAGAAGTTTATGGTCATCTCTAGAAAACAGCAAGTTAGATTCTTTGAACCTTAACTGAATGAAGCTGTTTTCCATCTATATTTCTGTCTCAGGCATTCCTTCTCTTTGCAGTTGGAGACAAACTTGTATAAATGGGACACACCAGCTGTTTTAAACAGATTATCTATGCTTAGTGCTTAAGTGGAAGGGGAAAAAGGACAAAAGCAGCTAGGGTTGTTGCTAGTATGTCCCTACAGAAATTCCTTCCTGGTGCCAGATTTGGTGATTACTCCAGGGCTGCCATGGAAAATAATAAAGTTAAAGATTCATTACAGTTTTGGTGCTCTCAAATAATTTTTTCTGGAGCTGCATACTTCATGCAATCCCTTTTTAGGGTCAACCGTGCAGTAGAGACTTTCACTTTTCCCTATATTTTATGGTATTTAAAAAACAGCACGGCAATGCTCTTAAGTTTCAAATTTGAGTGCCAAAATTATATTCATATTGTTGTTATATTGTTGAATATCCCCAATTATAATTGCATCATGCTTTCCCTTAAAGCTAAGGAAAGTACCCATAGCCTGCACCTGTAGAAAGTAGAGTCCGCTGCAGGTTTCTAAGTGTGGATTAGTCAGTTGCACATAGGGCATTTCTGGCCTTGAAAGGAAAGCTATAGGAAGCCCTGTGTTTGGAAGGAGTTTGGATGCACCATTCCTGTCACCATTTCCCTTTGTTTTTCATCGTAGGACTTTCTAGGTGGAGTGGTCTCTTATACATATTTGTGCCTTCAACTCTGTCATATCCAGTAAGCTGTCTTTGCTTAATTAATAGCTATGTTAATTTTGTTTAGTCTCAGCTGTCATGGGCTTACAAAACATATGCACTCTCAGTTCATGCACTTAAGGTTACACCTGCTTTTTCACAGAACAATCTGTTAATTTATGTCAGTGTTTTTGAATGATTTGTGCTGTTGGAGGCACTGAATTAACAGAGATAGCATCACAAGACAGTTTCACTGTTTTGAGGCCTAAGTTATGGATGACAATTTAAATTGCTGTCATGGTCCTGCAGTGTCTTGGCTGATGCTGTCAGCTTCGTTTCCCCAGTGAATGAAGCCAGGCTGCAATTCTGCAAAGAAGGGCTTCATCCACCTTCTCTGAGGGTCATTTCCTTCTTCCTCCATTATTGACATTGCTGTAATGGTATTTGAAATGAGGGTATGTAAGGCCAGAGTATGACAGTAAGATTTTTGTTTTAGGTAATTTCACAGAATATTCTGAGTTGGAAGGGACCCAGAAGGATCATTGAATCCAGCTCTGAAGTGAGTGGCCCATATGGGGCCACAACCTTGGTGTTATTAGCACCATGCTCTAATCAACTGAGCTAATCCTGTAGCATTTATCAGATTTGAGAAATAATAGTCACAACAGTTGCCTTTAGTCTGTAAGCGTAGCTTGAGGGGTTTTTGTTTAATGCCATACAGAAAGTTGCATTTCTGTTCAGTTCAGTTGGATAGAAAGTACTTCAGCTTGTTTGTAAGTATGCACATTAAAGCAGTTGTTGTCATTTTTATTCCTGTGATATTGAACTGGTTTACTTATAAATGTCCTAAAATATGTTGTGTATTTGAAGCTGGTGCAAAACTCATTGCAGCCCTAACTGTGGACATATGTCTGCCAAGATTAAGGACAGAGCTTTACTGTAAGCCAAGCTGATACTTGTTCTTTTTTTCGTCCTTCTCACTCTTTATTTTTCATTCTTAAGTAACACGAAGCTGCCATTTAATTTTCCAATGCCGCTTCTAGTAAATACTAGAGCTAGAGAGAAATAATAGATTAATGGGAGGAATTACTGAATCTTCACTAATTTCTCTGAACTTTACCTGTGATTCAGCCATGTAGCTCTGTGCTGTTTTCCAGTTTTCTGTCTTGAATGGATACTGGGAAAAAACCTCAAAAATTGGAAAAGTAATTTGAAGTTAGAAGTGTGAAAATGTCAATATGCTTGGGTATGTCGAAATAAGACAAAAGAATAATTTAAAATATCTATTATATAGACTGAAAATTAGATAAGGAAGAAAGTTCTTCTAAACAAAAAAAAGGTAGCTGAAAATTCTAATTGGAGCTGGAGAAACTTAACTAGAAAACTAGAAATAACCTTAGAATTTTGGGTTGTGATAGCCAGATGGTAGACTGTCTAAGCAAGTGCCATGTTAGATTCTTGTAGTGGAAGTTGTAATTGAAGTACGCTGTTTTTGTAAAAACTGAACAATCGTGTTTGGACTGGAAGATAGAAGTGGTTTGGGAAATGGTAGTGTAGGAAGGAATTCAGACTAGACAATCATCAGTATTCCTTTGGTCAGTTACAGTGCATTATTTACATTCTGTGAGCATAGTTGTGGCAATTGCAATTCCCACTGTGCAAGGGAGTGTTTGCACTTGCTTAATTTTTTTGTTAAAGAGGTGTTTTTGTCCCTCTCTTTAGTATCTTGTTTTACTGGACAAACATCTTTGTTTTGCCTCTTCTTAAAAAAATTAAGTCTGAGAGGAGTTCGGTCATCTCAATTATAAATTTCTATAGAAGTAGCTTAGTGCATTTATAATTAGTAGTCACATTAAGTTTTCTTCTGAAAATTGTTAAAGTCTTTGAAGAGAGATGGTGCTGAGAGTATATTGCTAGTTAAAGTAATTGATAAAATACCTGATACATAATTTAGACAGGAGCATATTTGTGTTCACCACTTAGCTGTAAATATTGGCAACTACCTAAAACCGTACAGTTTTATTAAGATAAAGGATTGGTTTTTTTTCCTGTGTTAGTATTAGCAGAGCTTTTGCTTTCAATTGGTTGGTTGTAAACAAATTATTAAGTAGTTTTCTAAATCTGAGGGAAGTTAATTAGTGAGGTTCACTTGCAGGTTTTCTAAATCTGAGGGAAGTTAATTAGTGAGGTTCACTTGCAGGTTTTCTAAATCTGAGGGAAGTTAATTAAAGAGGTTCACTTGCAGGTTCTTTATACTTTCCTTTAGTTTTGTAGATTAATAGCCCATGCCTTGCTGCAGTGGTTAGGTTATAGAGTGCTATAGGTGCATAGAGGGGTAACGTGACGGATCCTAAGTGCTGTTTTGGGGAGATCATAATCCTAGACTGATACTCTGTAAACTGCACCTTCCAAGCAAATTCCTGTTCTTACATGAAACTCTGGTCAAATGGCAGAATGCCTGCAAAGACGCAGCAGTTTTTAAAACATACTCAAAAGCTCATAACCCAGAACAACAGGCTCATCCAAAGTGTCAGAAGTGTGTGGTTAGTTCCTTATTCCATTGTGCTAAAAGTTGAAAACATAGGAGGAGAAAGCAGAAGTTTGTAGTTACTTGACACAGAGATCAGAGCATGTGGTTGTTGATGGCTTAGAATAGAATCTCAATATGTATTACCTGTTTCTGCCAAATACATGTGTGCCTTTAGCTCTTGGAGCAGCAGCATCCAGCCAGAAAGGGAAACTTAAGGAGTTAAGCATTTTATTTTGTCTCTGTTTTATACTTCCACTCTCTCAAATGCACACTTGGAGGTTAGCCTGCAGAAGGGCAGTGAGTCCCTCTTGCCATCAGTGCTGCAGGTAATCTATTGCATTAATCAGCCAGCTAGTGTGAAATGCATGGGGAGTGATTATACTATCATACACAATACAATCAGCATGAAGCACTTGTCAAGACCAATACATCAAAGTTAATTCATTAATAGAATAAATTAGTGCAAAATGAAACATTCTGTACTCCAAGAAACACAGCACCCATAGAAAGCCTTTTTTTCTGAAGGCTGAACAGAGAAACCAGAATGCATTAAGAAATTTTTATGAATAAAATTGCAACTTGGATGCAACTGAGTGGTGAGAGTAGTTTTCCTTGGCTTTCTAATTGAAGAGAGAATGACACTGAAGTAGTGTTTTGCCTATCTTTACTATTCTGAAAAAGCAACTGTTCAATTGGAGCAGTCTCCTGTGGGACTTCTGATTATGCTTTGTTCTAGTGGAGATCTCTCATGCCTGGAGAAGGGTGGTGGCTTTGCCAGTTATTCTGAAGGCACTTGTCCTTCTCATTCAGAAGTAATAAACACCACAGAGTACCTTCTTTGAGGTTTCCACATGGCTGTCCCAGTGAAAGTGGGTATGTGTTCAAAATACAGATATAAACCACTTAAAACTCCTTTGCTGACACTTCTACTTCAATGGGTTCATTAGGTTCTGTCTGCTAGCATTGTTTTTCTTGTGGCACTTTCAGTGCAGGGAAGTTATGCTTTTGTAATAGAATTGGTCAGTCTCAAGTGGGTTGCAGTGGCAAGTGTGCAGCAAGTGCTGAAGCTGTTTTGTCTGTTGTGCAAAAGGGAATTATCTTGATTACCTGGTTCCATTTTCTTTGGTCAAAGGCTACTCTTGTAGCTTATTTTTTAAGAGAAAATTGTTCATTAATGGGAAAGGCAAAGAAATGTTACAGTAGATGTGCACTTGTTTCTTGAATATTTTAATTTTGCAAATGCACTGGTTGATCTAAAATATATGAAGTGTAAAATTCCAAAGCAAAGGTCAGTTCTCAGCCATTGATTACACAGGTGTTGTAAATGAGGAAATGCTGGCCCAAGCTCAGCTATACAGGGGCCCTGACAAGATAGCATGGTATTTCTAGGAAAAGCAGAGTGTAATCAAATAGATGAATAGGACTGTAGGCCGGGTCGTCAATCATGATCAGTGTCCTAGGACTTCACTACAATTGTTTCCCTCACCACCTTCCCATTTACTGGGGCAAGAGTAAAATATAATGGAATTTATGAAAAGTGAGCAATGTTTAATCTCTTGGGAGAGTCTATACACATTCCTTGCACTTCCTTTAGCTTCGTGAATACATGCATCCATGGGATGTTTATTCTGCTATTCTGTATCCCATTTACTTTTACAGTGACTTAATGCTCTTAATGATTTTTGGTTTGCATGTTTAAATCCTTATCAATGTAAAGGCATGCTGCCCCTTTCTTCCCTGTAAATTCAAAGGTATGGATGTCTGCAGAGAAACATGAAAGTACTGAAGTTCCCTTGTATGTACGGGGAAGGCCTGCATGTGACCTTTTTTTTTGGTGTTGGTGTGACGAACACTAAAGATGAATGACAACTGTACATTTTCAAAGAGGGGTCTGTCTGAACCAAAGGTCAGTTTTGGCAAAGCTGGCTCTTTCCAGGTCAAGAGGATTAGTGTTCAATCAAAATAGGCAATTCCTCACTGCAGTGTGACAGCTCTAATACCCTTTCCCTTGTGAAATTAATATCAAATTGCAGTAGCAATATGTCTTATTTTACAGTTATTTTCTGGGGAATTTTTTTTGTATATTGACTTGTAGTTGTTTTGCCGCTGTGCTGTGAGGAGTTTTGTGTTGAGAAGACATAGGTTAAAGTCCAGGGATCCAAATAAGGTATTTCGTTGTGTTTTAGTAGCATGAAGTTTGGGATGGGGGAAGATGTGTCAGCCTGCTGAGAACCAGTATGGAAAAATACTTGAGGAAAAGGAGATAGGAAGGAGAGAGTGAGCTATGTCAGAGAGAAAAGCAGTCTGTAAACACAAATACCTTCTCTGGGGGTTTGATGTCTCTTTTTTTTAAAAAATTATCATTATTTAATGAGACTCTTGTTCATATTGTAGTTGGCATTGGTAACATCATTAAATGTAGTCAAACATGTTAACTTGAGAATGCTAGGAATGTATTTTGGGTAACTTCTTTGGAGCATAAACTGTTGCCAACATTAGTTTCTAGGCTGAAGTCACTGGAAATTGTTCTAGATGTCTTTTTCACAAATTACAAATAGCTGTCCTTCATTTTTTTCCTGGGCCATATCTGTAGTAAAGGGTGAGCATGATCAGCAGTTTTCCCATATGGGAGCCATTAGGCAGAAAATAGAGAATTTCTTGTTTGAGACCAGGATAAGCCTTCAGGTTGGTGGTGATGTTCAAGGGCTAGCTCAAGGGCGCTTCCACTGAGCAGCATCAGAGTGAAATAAGAGGGATATCCTCTGGGCTCCTGCCACTTGGCATGTGATAAAAGTCTGAGCACAAGTGAACGTTTTCCTCAGACTTTTCAGTGTGAAGAACAGGGCAGGAATCAGTGAATTGAAAGAGCCAGAATGGAGCAGATGTCAGGGAAGGGAGAAGGTGTTTAGGGAGCAGAAGTGGGAAGAAATATGAATGGAGGTAAATACATACATTTGAGGCAGGGGGTGGGGAGGGAGGGAGAAGGAAAAAAATCACACTAAAAAAACCTCCACCAGAACCTAAACTAACCAAAAAGACCTAGAAATCCAAATAGGTTAAAGAGTGTGGGATTGTTGGCATTACATCCTTCTTCCAGATAGTGGGCCTTGTAACACTACAGGAGCTGAGCCCAGGGCTCTTTCTGTTCCCTTCTCTTGTGGTGGTGTTTTGTCTCGCGCTTCTCTTCCTCCAGGGAATCAACAGCCATCAAAGCTGTTTGAGGTCTCAGATGTGCATGCAGCTTTCTCTAAGTCATAGGGAGCAGGGTGCAGTTGGGCTCTATTAAAATTTTAAGTGGTATTTGAGGGGATTATTGGAAATACACTCGTCTTTTACATAAAATTAGCCTGAGTTTCTGGGACTATGGCTGCTAATAATGTAGTTAGCCTTGACATTGTTTCCCACTTTAAATCACAGATGTTTTTAAAGAATTTGGTACTTTCGATTATCTTTGCTCTCTCCTACCTCATAGATGTACCACATGTGTAGTGGAACTTCCTTAAGAGGCAGGTGAATTCCTTGGCTTCTAGTGGTGTTTCCCAGATGTGGAAAAAGAAAAGCCACTTATTTTGTAGGGGCATTGTGTAATCATTAGTGTGTGTTCTGCCTTGATGGATGATTGAAAAAATACTTAGCAAATGTGGTTAAGATGTTCTACTCTGATTTTACTTCAGTCAGAAAACCCTGGGAATCTGGTTACAAAGTATTAAATTGGCTCTTTTTTTTTTTGGTTGGTTGGTTGGTTGAGGTTTTTTTTGTTTGTGTGGGGTTTTGTTTTGTTTGTTTTGGGTTTTTTTGCTAGATGCTGAGAGGTACAGTGTCTGTGTAATGCCCTCAAGTGATACTTGATTTGGAAAGAAATAAGCAAGACCGCATTAACTGTTTTCCAAGGCTTTCCAATGTGCTGCATCATGAGTTTTGTTTTGCACATTGCAAGAAATGTAGTCTTCTGTCTTGGACAGTACTGAATCATTGATGCTTAAATAATACGAACGAGTTGTAAGTTGACTCTTTTTGGAGAGTGAAGTGTGCTGGCACGTCTGTCCAAAGAAAAGCATATGATTTTATGTTAAGAGAAGTTTTTAAAAGTAGTACTGGCCTTATTCACTCTCATGGCAACTTTCAAACAGTGTCCCAAACCCAAAACACTTGCTGTACACTATCTAACTACTGTGCAGTAATAAACTGCAGTAGTATAGTGTCTCTCTGGTATTCTGAATAATAACATACTGTATTTTGTTTTGGTTTTCAGATTTTTTGGTACTACTTTCCCTAACATGTTAATCTTCAATAGCAGGAGACTTAACATTAAGGATCAAGCTGTATTTCCACTGGCTTCTGTGCTGTGGCATACCTGAGTTACTTTGGGAACGAATGTGATATGATGGTCTGTGCCCTGGGTATCCATTCTGCATTCTTAGTTAGCAGAAGAATCCTAGAATATGAGAATTTTAATGTCCTAGAAGAACCAGCTGCAGTTCTATTGTCTTTTTTTTTCCAGTCTGTAATGAACATAGTCTAAGCATACTCTTGCTATCTCTTGCATTAAGAATTTGCACATTCTTAATGAGCAAATGAACTGTTGCTAAACAGTAATTTCAGATGTCTTCATGCTTCTGTCAAAGTTCGAGCTGGTGAAGAGACAGTTGACTTAGAGAAAAATTTTTCCATTTGAAAATTGCCACTAGACACCTAGATGTATATATGCTGTGCTATATAGTCTCAGGGAGCAGTTTCCAAAGTGATGGTATGTGTGATATGTCAGCACAAATTAGCTTTCCCTTAGAACTCCCTAAACAGAAAATTAAAACAAATTTTCTAGTGTAACCAAATTACTGAAGTAATTGTCGTAAAAATGTCTTATTCCTATCAGACTGCACAAAACTAGTATTTACTGGTTATCTGAGACCCAGATGTGTTTGGAATGAGTTACATGAGGACTTCTGATGGGTTCTGAGTGTGAAAGTATATGTTTACAAAATGCATGTCTTACTAATGCACTTCTTTGGTTCATGTACTGCGAAGCTGAAAGATACATAGTTCTCATTACTATAAAAAAACATTCACTACTGATACAAGAATTAGAAGAAAAACTTGGTTAATATTCTTCTGTAACTTTATGTGAATTCTTTTTTGCCTTTGACTGATGTTTCTGTCTGATGAGCAGTACACTGGGAACTCTGGATTTCTAATAAGGAAGACCTACTAATGCCTTTTAATTGAGAAGGCTGGCTTGGTACCATCTTTCAGCTGCTTCAGATTGGCCATGCCAGCCGCAAGCGCCTGCGTTGGGAATTCAGTCTGCCTGGTATTAAGCATAGCTGGGAAGCAAGCAGTGTAGCCTTTGAGGGGAGAAAAGTATATGCTATAGAAGTTTGCATTAGTCATTAGGTGCTGCATTTTTAATAGAAAACGTAATTTAGCAATTTTTTTAAAATCAGGTGCTCTGTGGATGTGTATAGTCTTAAATCCCCACTGCAAGTTGGAGCAGAAGTCCAGTTGGCTAAAACAGCTGAAAAAATGGAACAGTGTGGATGTTTGTCCCTGGGAAGATGGAAACCATGGAAACGAGCTGCCCAATTTAACCAATGCTTTGCCTCAGGGTGCAAATGCTAACCAAGGTGAGCCTAAACATATGCACTGTCTGCAACATATAATATAACCTCTATCTTACATACTCTAGCCTTGCAGAATTCAGCACTCTTTCCTGGGACAAGTAACTTTCTTGTTGAGGACTGACCAGCCAAAATCAGTTTTACTAATACTGTTTTGCAGAAGAACAAATAGGTGGTTTTTTTTACTGTACTGGGGCTGTAACATTTTCAGAGCAGGTATTTGTGTTTAGTTAGGTCTCCTAACTCTTCACTTGGCGCTTCTAAATATTGTTGCATGGAAATTGGATGTCCTTGAAGTATGTAAAAAAGCCTGTTTCTTTGCTTGACTATAATCTAGTATCCCTTCTGGTGCTGGGGTTTTAATTTTGGTTGCAGTTATAAAGCCTTGAGAGCTATTGAAAAAGAGATCTTTTTAAACCACATTAAACTTGTATGTGAGGAAATAAAGCAGCTGTTTTTGGGATGTGCTCTCTATGTGCCGTCTGCATTACCAGGTGTGTGGAGGGTGCAGCTGCAATGCTGCCATCTTGGAGGAGGTGTTTTTGTACTTGATATCATGCTTTCCAACCTAAAATGTGATTATTAAATCTGACAGAAACTTTGTACTGTCCCCTACAAAGAAAGATGACTACTTCACTAGTAACTGGGCAAAGTACAGGGTATTTACAGAGGAAAAAATGGCTCGTAATCCTCAAAACCGTCGGTAATGGTACATATTGCATACAAGTGCAATAAAGTTAAAGTTAAATTTCTTGACAGGTGTCAGATTTGCACTTAGTAGGTTTTTTTCTTATTTCTTTTTCTTGGAAGATTATCTCTGAAGGAAAAAACTTGGTTTATTATTAAATCTCACAGCTACCCAGGGACATAAGTTCTTGCAGCAAATGACTGTATTTGCTTCATTGTGATGTTCAGACTAACCTGGGCAGGCTATTGGTAACTCTGACATGACTTCTCAACATTCATAGACATAGTGCCATGTCAATAGAGAAATTTTGCCATAGGAAGATGTCCATTGTGGATTTTGTCACTCTCATGGCTTCAGTACCTTACTTTAGTTAATGTAATTTCTCAAAAAGAAAAACTACAAATCCTGTATGCAGTTTATCCATCCTTCATCCTGACAGCTCTGGATCTGAGGAGAGACACAGGGGATGCTTGAGTGCCATATGGTTTTTAGTTTGTTTTTAGGGTAGTTTGTACATGCTGTTGAATGTCCTTCACCTCTAGCAGTTCCCTCTGCAAAGTCCTGTCTACCATCAGCTGTGCTGGTTTCTAGATCTCTCTGAATGCAAAATGAATGGCATACACCTCATCTGAGGTGTTGGTAACAAACAATAGGATGTCATCTGTGTGCTCCTTGGTGGAGAGGGGCCAAGGCAGGCTGCCATCGGCTGGGGGTTGGTGAATAGGCACAAGACAGGAATGCTGTGAGTGACTGATTCATGTATGAATGAGTAAAAGCTGATGCAACTTTCTAAACCTGTGAAAATGACAGATTCATCGAGCAGGCCACATCGGACAGTGTTCACTCGAGCCATTGAGGCATGCGATCTGCACTGGCAGGACAGCCACTTACAGCACATTATCAGCAGTGACCTATACACCAACTACTGTTACCATGACGACACTGAAAACTTGCTCTTTGACTCTCAGGGGTGGCCCCTCTGGCATGGTAAGTGGCTAAACCGGAAAGATGTTTCCTTGACTTGGTGCTTTGTTCATTTTCTATGGCATTATTTTGAGGGGGGAGGTGGTGGGGAGATGGATGAAAAGCCTGGCATAAAGAACAGAGGCTCCCTTGAAATGTTGGCTCAGAAGTAGTCCTTTAAGTGTCTCTTGCATGGTTTTCAAAACAAAACAAAACAAATTTAAACAAAAAAAGCCCTTTGGAGTAACCTAGCAAAACACACCATTGCAGATACAGAAGCATTGCTATTTTTCATTTATTTTTCCCATTTTAGAACATGTTCCTACAGCCTGTGCGAGGGTGGATGCATTACGATCTCATGGATACCCGCGAGAAGCACTGAGGCTAGCAATAGCTATTGTTAATACACTAAGGAGGCAGCAGCAGAAACAGCTGGAAATGTTCCGGTCTCAGAAGAAAGGTAAATGTGGGGAAGAAAAGGGCCGAGGGCGTGCAAGTTGACAGTAACACTAGGAACTTCACATAAGGAACTGATTTTGAAACTAAAGTGAAAGAGGTAACATTTAACTCTTCAGTCTAGATCGTGGCAATGTTGCATTCTGGATGTCAGAGGTTTTCTGTAAAGTGTGTTGTGAGCTGTGCCGAGCTCTTTTCAGTGTTCTGCAATTTATCTGGCATGATGCGGCCTTTATTCCAATCAGAGGTTTTGGTTACACAATGGAAATAGTCACCCTGTGTAATTCACAGGTTTTTGAACAGAGCTTTGCGTTTGGCCTGTCAGGTGTTTTCTTTTTCTCTGATCTATAATTTTGCTGAGCTGTTTATTCTGAGGTGTAAACTTGAAGTTGATGTTGAGGGTAACAATGAGGCAAAGTCTGAACTACAAAAATTCATCAAATTTGTCAGTATGTTCCAAGAGAATATCTTAAAATGCTTACAATTTTAGTGTTTCTGAATAAAGGGGGATAGAGTTTTTAGGTGGGCTTTTTCTGGGTGTTTTGGTTGGTTGGTTGGTTTGTGGTTCTTTTAGCTCTGTTTGGGATTTTTTAAATGTCACTTCTCAAAGAGAAAAACTAGAAGTCTTTTATGCAGCTTAACCATACAGCATAATCTTTCATGCTTTTTTTTTTGTAAAATATTTTGTGGTGTTCCACTGAGCATTACTGCTGGTTTTTTTGAAGGAGTGTTATCCTTCAGATACAGTTTCTATGTCATGTAATCTTTTCAACCCAAAATAATCTGAACCTTTCTAGTTTGAAGAAGGAATGGAAGGGGATGGTTTGTGATAGAAGAATGCATGTGGAAAAACTGGAATTACTTTCTCAGCTGTGACGCTAATCCTTTGATTCAAATTTTATTTTAGATCTTCTTTGCTGCTCTAAACTGTGTGCATCCTCATGCATTGTAGTCAAAAATACCAGTGTGAAGTCATATGTGTAAATTTTTCAAGTGTGCGTTCAGATGTTTTTCCAGAAATAAGCATTTAGAAGAACGGTATGCACATAGCTGAAAAAAATTTAGCTGCAGTTCCTATGTGCCTCCACATTTTTTTCCCATGGACCTAAGGAAGAAGGGGTTTTTTTTAACTGTGTTGTTAAGAAGGAAGGTGCCTGTGTCAGTGCCACTGGCAGGTCCAAGTGTGTTGGTTGTAATAGTGCTCCTTCTCATTCCCAGTTGCTAGTGCAGCATGTAGATATTCAATACCTCTGTTAAGTTACTTTCCCTGTGAGCAGTTTCTGTAGCTATCACTTAATATTATTCTGTTACAAATAAAAAAGAAATCTGCATGAAATCTAATCCATCCTGCCCCAAAACAAAGTAATTTGTTGTTTCTGTGTTGTCACTCACTGCTTTTTTTATTTTGGACTCTCATGGGGAATTTTTAAAAGACTCTGTTTTCATGTCACAAAGTGTGCTGGTCACTGTAACCAGATGAAGTCTGCAGCTACAGCCCAGCTTTAGGCTTCAGTTCAGCAAACACCACACACTTCTCCTGAGCTTTTATTCATGTGACTGATCTGACATCCATTGAACCACTTGTGTGATTTTAACTTAAATGTGTCTGATGAGATGATTGAAGCCTTTAGTTGGCACGACACAACTGAAGCTCATAAGTAGGCACAACAGAACAAATAGAACAAAGTGAATCAGTAAGATGTCACTCTGATGAATCCTTCTTGGTAATACTCCTTGCTTTTACCTGTTGTCTTTATTGCATGCTATTTGTTAAAAATACAATTGTTTACTTGCTTTTTTTCATATTATATGCCAGTGCATTTAAAAAAAAAAACTCCACCATCCTGACAGTGTGTCTGTGTTTCATTTTGTAGGCCCACACATTTAAGTAGGAAGAAGCAGGACTTAAAAGTTTAATGCATATGGTTACTCAGGTATATGACACTTGGTGAACAAGAGAGAGTGGAGGGAGGTACAAGTTAATGTGACAGGCAGAGAAGCAGAGCATCCATAATGGCTTGTATACATTTTTTAAGTGGTAACCCGTAATGCATCTGATATCTCATGGTTCAGTTGTCTCTGGGTTTCTAGGAGGAGAAAAGTTGGGAGTTAGAGAAAGGGAGCTGTTGCCATATGACTCAGATTTGGAGACTCTCTAATATCTGTTGCCACAATCACACTTCCTCCAATTCATTGCACTTAACATTTTTTTGGTGTTCTAATCAAGTAATGGGTATGGGCTACAGGACAAATATTTGTGAAGGTATTTGTGGACTGACATTGTAAAATGACCAAAAAATACACTTGATCCTTTTAAAAGAAGATTTTTTTTCTTTTATACCTCCTTTAAACATTTAATTCTTTTTTTTCTTTAAAGTAACTGTCATCCTGAGTTTAGTGCAGATAGAGAGAGAGAGGTGCAGGATAAGCTTATAATTTATGAAATTTTAACATGTTTTAGAATGTTTTCATTTATTTCAGTTCCATCAGGTTAACGTAAAATTTAAAAGGGATACTGTGTCTTTTTGAATGAGGAAATTGTTGTAAATATTTTACCAAAACCGCCTTTGGTGTAATTCTTCATTCAGATGTTTTCAGAAGAGTTACTAGAAGTATCAGGGAAGAGATTTCAAAGACATTGCCATTAAAATTTTTAAACCATAATGCACTTTGCTAGTGCTCAAAAAAGTTTGGCTTCCATTCTTTCTCTTTTCTTATTCCTCATTTACATATTCACAGAGGGCAGTGAATTCACCTTGAAAGATACTATTTTCCCTTTCTGTGCAGCAGCTACTGGAAATAGTTGGAATTCTGTACTGAGAGCATTTTAAGCAGTTTTATTTGTGTAATTGTTTTGATGGGCTAACATGAGCTGTCTTTCCCTCCTGCGCTCCGCTCTGTGTGTATTTTGCCACAGAACTTCTCCATAGGGGAGTAACGTCGATAACGAATCTTGAAGGCTGGGTGGGACACCCTTTGGACCCCATTGGCACCCTTTTCAGTAGCCTGATGGAAGCCTGCAGGGTGGATGATGAGAGCTTCCATGGATTCTCTGACTTCACGGGTAAGGCCAAGCAAAGGCAGCAGTCTTGTACATGTCTTCATTTGCTGGAGGCATTTTTCTGTCTTGCCTGTTTGAATCCGCTTCAAAGCCACTGCTTTTGTAGTATAAGAACTCACATTTGCATTCCTTAGGAAAACACAAGGGGGAGAAAATATTCAAAGTAAACTGGAAAAGCACTTAAAAATTACCGTTTTCATTCTTGAAGGCAATTCCATATTTCACACTTGAAATAAAAACCCATAAGATTTCATAGCAGTAGTCCTCTCCGCATACATTGCATGGTCCTCTTTCTAGAAACTGCAGAAAATCATAGGATCACAGAGTTGCTAAGATTGGAAGGCACTTCTGGGGATCATCTCATCCACCTGGTCTGCTTGTAGCAGGGTCACCTAGAGCAGCACATTGCCCAAGTTTGTGTCCAGTTTCGTTTTGAATAACTTCAAGAGTGAAGACTGTACAACATCCCAGGGCAACCTCTTCCAGTGTTCAACCACCCTCATAGTTAAAAAGTGTTTTCTTATGCTCAGATGGAATTTCCTGTATTTCAGTTTGTGCCCATTGCCTCTTGTCCTGTCACAGGATACCACTGAGAAGAGTCTGGCACTGTCTTCTTTACATTCTCCTATCAGATATTTATACGTTTTGGTAAGATCCTTCTGAGCCTTCTCTTTTCCAGGCTAAATAATCCCACCTCTCTCACTCTCATTATATGAGAGATGCTGCAGTCCTTTGATCATCTTTGTGTTCCCACACTGGATCCACTCCAGCATGCCCGTGTACTGGGGAGCCCACAGTTGGACATAGCACTCCAAATATGGGCTCGCTAGTGCTGAGCAGATGGGCAGGGTCACCTCCCTCAACCTGCTGGCAACACTCCTAATACAGCCCTGGACGTTATTAGATTTCTTAGCTACAGTATACATAATACTCCAACACAATGACAAAACACTTGAAGTTGATTACATACATAGTCTATAAATGACAGGAGTTGGAAAGTAGTGTTGCTATACCAATACATGATTTAGGATAGGGATAGGGTGTGTACACCCATTTCAATTTCAGTATTTGCTCCCCAGCGGTTTTAACTGATTAATTCTTTATTCTCAGTCTCTTTCCACCTTTGAGGTAGCTTCTTATCACCACTAGTGTGGACAGAAACTGGATTCATTCCTTTGCCTGAAGCTCTTTTATATACGCATCTGCAATCTTCTTGGGGCTTTGCCTCAAAACTCCTTTTATTCAATTAGATATTCTTCAGTAAATTTCTGATCTCCTATCTACCAATTCTGGAAGAACTTTTAATTTAGAAAACCCCAGAAATCAGATTCTCTGCTGTTAGTAAAAAACCAAAACAACCCCATGAAATAAAAATATTATGTGTTGAGAAGTAACTTCCTTCTGCACATGCATATGCAATCTTCCAAATGCATTCAGCCTTTCCATTTGCTGTAGTTGCCCATCTCTTTAAATCTGACAGTTGCAACTTTTTGTTCCCAAATTAGACTGTAAAATGCTACAAGCTGGAATAGCTTTTTGTCATATGTTGTGTCTGTGAAGTGCCAAATGGATTGGTAGCACTCTCTAAAGCAATTTTTGGCTTGGCCTGTGTGGAATTTGCTTGTAATTGCTGCTAAAAGTAGGACTTCTAAAGTTAACAATATGCATTTTGATCATAAACAGAACTGTAACAAATTAAAAGCCTGAAAAGAGTGCTACCAAACAGAAGATACAGTAAAGGTGTGAAGTTCCCAGGCCTGTTGCATTTGCACAATTCTATTAGCTTCAGCTGAAGCCTATGCAGGTGTATGAGCACTTTTCCCTTCCTCTTGCACATCAGGGCTTTAAGGAAATACAGAAATGGGTGGGGAAAGAAATTTAAATGGATCTTACAATTTTAGCCTCATTAGCACAAAGCTGGGGCAACTGCCCTTTTTAAAATTGTACGGTTTAAAAATGAAAACTTCTATTTTTATCTGAGTAGGTTATTTAAAACCAAATTATCTTAGTGTATTTCTGCCACGTGGAGTCAGTGACATATTTCAGATTGGATTGTTGTATTTTGAGACTGTGCTAGTAATTTAAATAATTTAAAAACATTAATACTGTGGAAGCATTTGTGTATGTGGCATTGTAAGCAGATTATGGGTTAGAATGGTTTGCTGATGTGTTTTTCTTTCCGTGTCACCTCTTACAGAGAACCTGGGGCAATGCAAATCTCTGGAGTACCAGCACCTGCCTGCACACAAGTTCTTAGAAGAAGGGGAATCTTATTTGTCGCTGGCTGTGGAAGTAGCATTGATAGGGCTGGGACAGCAACGAATAATGCCAGATGGCTTGTATGCACAAGAGAAGGTTTGTCGAAATGAGGAGCAGCTCATTTCTAAGCTACAGGAAATTGAATTGGATGATACTCTGGTGAAGATTTTTCGAAAGCAAGCAGTCTTCCTATTAGAAGGTAGCTGAATATAGATGCTCACTGCTTCTCTAAACTATCTCCACTTACACAAGCACACAGAACTAGTGTTCCTGCAGAAACTGCCCTACTTGCTTCAGACTTTTTTTTACTTAGAACTCTGGGAAAGTTTTTATCAGATTTCCTATGAAAATCAGATGTACTTTAGCTGTCACATGACCGTAGAGATAAGACATATATTGACCTATAAGCCTTTTGTTTTAATTTTGAATACACTTCATTCTTTACATTTGTTGCATGTCATCATCTCAGTAACCTGATTATATAATCCAGGCTAGTTATTATATAATACAGGTATCATATACCAACTGTTCCCAAGTAGCAAAATTCTAAGTGTTCCTTGAATTCTGCAAAAGGAATTTGACTGGCAGCTTTATACATGTGTGAAGATTTTGACTTCTGTTCCCAAGTCAAGAGCTCAGAAAATTGACTTGTAATTGCTGAGACAAAAATGTAACATTTTATTTGTGACTATCCGAAAATTACTTGCCTTTGAAGTTTGTATCATAGGTGGAAATTAAAATATTTGGTCAAATATTGTGGCTTAAGGTCTGGTCTTGTGCCTAAGTTCTGACCATGACACACAATTTGTGTTTCGGAATTAGGCAGTGTTGAAATAAAATCTATACATGGAAGTATGTACTTCTGCCTTAACTTTTAAAAAAGTTTAACATGTAGCACTTAAGCCTCACATTCAGAGAGTAGTTTCATGGGTTCCAAGGCTGTCTTTCTTGTTTTTGGTTTTTTGAATGGAAGAAAAAACTTTAGGGGAACAAATCAGCCAAAGGCATAGTCCAGGTTTTGAGTGCATGCATGTGGCTTGAAAGGGAGTGTGGAACTACCCTAGGTAAGTTGTGAAACTCACACAGCAGTCAGGTTTGGCTTTCTTTTTTTAACATGTTTCTCTTTTAAAACTTTGGTTTTTGTAGAAGAGGCTCAGTATGTTGCTTAGGGTTCCCAGATTTAAGTCACTGTTTTTGCCCAGATTTGAAACTGCAGAGAAGTTGCAGCATAGGGAGAGTTTCCAGCATGGTGTGGCTGTACTGCTGCTTTATGGCCTTCGGACAGGAACAGCTATTGTCTAGATCTAGCTATTAACATGCAGGATTCCTCTGGATTATAAAATCAGTTTGTTGCAAGATTTTGCTGACATATTCTCTAATAACTCTAGTGTACTACTTTGATCACTGATATTCTTTTAATGTTTTCCTAGGGTAGTAAAGAATTGATCACAGCAGGAAGTCTTTTAATATAACTGCCTAGAAAAGTACCATTGTGAGCAATGTGCAACAATTGTCTTGCTTTAGTGTGTGGTGAGAAATCTGGCTTTCCTGCAGTAGTTTCAGTTTACTGTTACGTTAGGCGGAAACTGCCAGTCCACATGGAGGAAAAACTGTGCAGTGATTTAAGGTGCTAATCATACCAATTGTGAGTTTTTAGTTAAAGTCCTGTGGATACAATAAAGAGAACTTAATCCAGTATTAAGCTGATTTCTATGCTGTTAATGCAGATTAATGCATGCTGCATGTAGCTACCATTTGAGTGCGTGGGAAAGCAGAACATAAGACTGTTCTGCAAGAACTGTTCTGATTTTTTTCTTGACTGCTAAGTTAATGGCAGAATGTATTTTCATATAAATGCTTTGTCATGTATTCTTTGTGTCCTGACTGAGTTTCTGACTGGACCACCAACTGGCAAACATACATGAAATGGCTTCTTTTATTCAAGCAATGCCAGCTGGTTTTGAATGGCTTTCAACTTCATTTTAAATGATTATGAGACACACTGTCACCTACTAAATCTTCACTGACATTTCCTTTGCAATCAGCCCCAGTCTTTAGAAATGCCCACCTATGGAGCTTAGAATTTTTTGATGTCCAGTGATTTTTATCCTTGCATGTTGTGCTAAAGCACCAGTCAAAAACATTGCTGGTAGAAGTGAACTCCCACAGCCATCCATCCATCCATCCATTTCAAGTGAGGTGGGTTGGAATCTGTAGTAGAAGTAGTAGTAGCTTCTACCACTGCTGGATGCTATTTGTGCAGTAATAGTCTAGTAATATTTAGTATAAAATTCTTATTCTGTATGTTGCAAACATTTAATTCCTGAACCTCTTGTCACAGAAGTCAGAAAACTGACACAGTTTTCCTGTTAACAGGAATAACACTTTTAAGTGTGCAGGGATGTAGAAATGGGATTCATAAGCACTTTGAACATTTGCAACTCGGCAAGTAAACGGTTGCATTTAACTTTGTTGTTGGAATCAGTACTGATGCTGCTGTTATGAAGTTGAAATCTACACTTTTCTGAGTGAGAAAAATCCATTGCTCCAATAATTGGGATACTTTACACATTAAAAAAGCAGAATTTTTAAAATCATGTGGCTATAATGGGTTAACAGAACCAGCTGTGGTGCACAGTCTGACATGGTGTTCATCATCATAGAACTGTTCAGATCTTAAAAGACTCCTAGCATCGAGTCCAGCCATTAACCCAGCCACCGTGTTCATCACTAAACCACGTCCCCAAGTGACATATCCACACTGTATTTGAACACTTTCAGATACGGTGATTCCACCACTGCCCTGGGCAGCCTATTTCAATGCCTGACCACCCTTTCAGTTAAGATGCTTTTCCTGTTACCCAGTCTAAACCTCCCTTAGCACTACTTGAAGCCATTTCCTCTCATCCTGCCATTGGTTGCCTGGGAGAAGAGACTGACCCCCACCTGGCTACAGTCTCTTTTCAGGCAGTTGTAGAGTGTTATAAAGTCACCCCTGAGCCTTCTTTTCTCCAGGCTAAACACCCCCAGTTCCCTCAGCTGCTCCTCATAGGACTTGTGCTCCAGGACCCTTCCCGAGCTCCACTGCCCTTCTCTGGACTCACTCCAGCACCTCAGTGTCTTTCTTGTAGGGAGGGGCCCAGAACTGGACACAGGATTTGAGGTGTGGCCTCACTAATGCTGAGTGCAGGGGAATAATCCCTGGCTTGGTCCTGCTGGCCACACTATTGCTGATCCAGCCCAGGATGCCTTTGGTTTTCTTGGCACCTGGGCACACACTGGCTCATCTACAGCTGCTGTCAATGGCACTCCCAGATCCTTTCCCACTGGGCAGTTTCCAGCCATTCTGCCCCAGCCTGTGGAGCTGCCTGGGGTTGTTGTGACCCAAGGGCAGGACCTGGGACTTGAGTTACGACTTGGCCAAGTCCAGACCAAAGGGTTATTTAAAGGCCTGATGCCAGGTGAGACATTTGAGGGATCAGGTGCTGCTGTGGTGATTGGTCATGTAGTTTCAATTAAAGATACGCATTTTCTGCTGTCATCATTCTTTTTTTCCTGGTGAATTTGTGATAAAGTAATCACACATTAATGGGGTGCATGGGTATTGATGTGCGTAATATAACTGTGTGGAGGCAAAGCTAGGATTATGACTTGCCACTTTTGCAAAGCAGGCTTGCTGAATAACCCCTGTGGAGTGCTGAAACTGTTCTGTCATTCATATATGCACTGGTGGTGGGCTTAGAATTGTACATTTTGCAGTCTGTTTTGTCTTCTCAAATAATACATGCTATTTAATATACTTGTAATACATTGTGTATATGTGATGTGTTAAGTATTTCACTGAAAACAGCAATGTAATTTCACCTTTTGTACAGTGAACTCTGTCTTTGAATACCAGTTCTAACTGAAGGTGTAGTGATTGCTTTTGAAGGTTCAGAAGTTGAGGTTTAGCTGTTTGTAAAGACTGACATTCTGTTTCTCTTTCCTGCAGGTGGACCATATAGTGGCTTAGGTGAAGTCATCCATCGAGAGAGTGTTCCAATGCACACATTTGCCAAGTATCTCTTCACCTCTCTCCTACCTCATGATGCTGAATTGGCATACAAAACTGCACTGAGAGCCATGCGGTACGTATTCATGAGTTGTTGAGAAAAGGGCACAAGTAGTGGAAGGGGAAAGGGGGGAAAAGGTTTGGTAATCGAGACCTAGTCTCTTTGTAAATATGCATTTTTCCCTTCAGAGGTGTTATTTTGGTTCCATAATCTGTAAAATAATTGGTATCTGTAGTAACTATGTTATAATAATGTATAAATGTACAATTAGCATTTATTTAGACTTGCAAAAGAGGATTTTCTGTTTCAAATCCTTCTAGAATCCTACTCCTGGCACACAAGATTTTGTGTTATACAGCCACTGTAGCACATACGTTCTCCTACCCGTGTGGTTGTGTGTGTATAATGGTTTTGATAATGAAATGAGGAAAGAGGTATTTCACCATAAGTCAAGATCATCTGCTACTTAGTCTGTTCAGTAGGACTATTTGTTTCACTGTTCTTCTTTATAAATTGACTCTCAACAATAGATTTGAAACCATGTGGTGTGGTCTGAGCCTGTACATTTTTTAGTGCCTCCTAAGATCTTGCCCTCTTCTAGGTGAATGTTGGGATTTAAATGAAATATGTCCAATGACAGCGAAATGTCTGGTTTGCATCCCATTTGTCTTCAGTAATCAGGAAAAGTATATTTCTCAGTTCAATGAGAAATATCAATTGAGACAGCTCAATGTATGCCGTCTCTGTCTCAGGGCAGACCAGACTGGTAATGGCTATCTAAGAAAAGACTTCTGAATGAGTTTTCAAGGACCTAGATGATCAGTGATAAATTCATTGTCCACACAGAATGCAGGGAAGGGAGTGGTCCCATCTGAATTGTCCACGTCCTATCAAGAACCTACTAGTTGATGGTTGACAAGGAATAGCCACAGCTGAATACTTAGAGCTGTCAAGTCCTAGATTATAAAAAAGAAAAAATGTTGGATTTTCCTGGTCATTGTCACCAGGCAGGATTGCACAATGATTGAAGAACATCCTATCCACGTGAGTAGTATTTAGCTTTATCAAACAGGTTGTGCCTGTGTGGCTTGGAGGTGTTTATTCTAGAGCTACTCTGTCTAAAACATTAAATAGGGAGAAAATAATTCTGTGTTCAAAGGATTAAATGGAAGGCCATACATAAGACCAAAATACAGCTACTGTCAGGTCAGGCCAAAGGTCTGCTTAGCCTGTCGGGTATTTTCCTGTCTCTTAGAGTATCTAGTAATGGATTTTATGGAAAGAGTCTAAAAAATAAGAAGAATTATCATTTTAGGAAATAGATTGAGAAGACAAAAGTACATTTCTGATGAAGTACTGAGAACACTCAAATGTATGCTCAGAAAGCTATCTGGGCCGTTTAAGTTTGCACATCCTCTTTTATCTCAGGGTAAGTGCACCAATAAGTGATTATATCAGATCAAGAAGATAGTACAAAATTTGGTAGGTGGGCATTTTTTCATTGGTTTTGTTTTATTTTTTGTTCTTTGGTTGGTTCGGTTGTGTTTAATTTTGTTAAAGAAAAAAAGATTGTTTTATAAAACATAATTGTGTCCTTGTATTTGCTTTCAATTGCTACCTTGTTGCCTGAAAAGGCTAGTTTAAAAACTGAGACTAGTCAGGAGTAAGGGAATAAAAGGTGGGTATTTATTCGAAAGGCCTTCAAAGGTACATTTAGGGCAGACAAAGCCCCCCAGGGGTATCACCCAAAATGGACGATGAGTCATGAGTTCTCCACACCTTTATAGGTTTGGTCCATTTGCATATCAGCATGAATTCACCAATTAAAACTTTGCAATTTCCCTCTAGCTCCCTTAGCTCACTCCCCACCCCCCTTTTAGAAGCTTGGGCCTGGGCAGTCTAAGTGTCCTTGAAGAGTGAGTCCAGAGAGGCACTGTTATGTCTATAGAAAACAGCAACTAATGAGCTATAAAGCATACACGACAGGCAATACAGATTTTGAAAAATATAAAGGTTAAAACCTAAGGCAACAAGTATTTCTCGGGAGGTAGGTTGTGTGGAGTTTTCCTCCTTAAACTAAACCACTGAAACCGTCCTCCAAGGCTGGAGTACACATCCATCAGCAGCTTTGCTGAACGGCTTGGTGAACGTGCCATCAATACGCAGTATCTTTTGAACAAGGATTTGGGCTTTCCCCAGAAACCAGTCGTAACTGAAATTTCTGTTTTGGAAGTTTCCTGTCTCAACTAGAAAAACAGGCAAGACACTGAACCATCCAAATGATGAAATCTCCAGTTAGTCTTGCATAGCTCCAGCCCTCATTTGCTATAAAGCTGTTGTCTCAACCAAAGAAGTTACTTCTCAAATAGAACAGTATAAGAAAGAGTTGTCTTTTTGTTTCCATCTGTTAAAATCACAGGAGACATCAGGGCAATTAGGGCTGGTTTCCCTCCATAGCCATTTTTTCATCACTTTATAAGACAGATGAAAGTTCAGCCCTAGACAGTAATCATTCATTTTGTAGTTTGAAATTTGGCACTCTTCAGAAGTGTGGACTGTTGTTTTGAACTGTGGTGGTGACATATTTAGATACTTGCATGTCTGTCTACATTCCTCTGCACTTCGTAAATTCTCCTGAAGGGTGATTATTCTTTCTATTCACACTGAAGTATTAGTTCGGTGAATAAAGTGCTCCCAATACAAACCAAATGAAAGAGTAATGTAATACTGTCTTGAGGAGACGAGAATAAAGCAAACATGAAGATTAAATGTCTGTCTCATGGATGAGTGGTTGAATGGGTTAGAAGATGAAAACCTGAGCATCTTGTCTTCCATGGTGGGGAGGAAGTGGCTGTGGCAAGGACAGAAATTTCATGTGGAAGTTAGTAAAGGTGCTGCATAGAAGTCTGTACTGCTCAGAAG
Organism: Climacteris rufus; assembly: GCA_013398175.1. Taxonomy (NCBI): domain Eukaryota; kingdom Metazoa; phylum Chordata; class Aves; order Passeriformes; family Climacteridae; genus Climacteris; species Climacteris rufus. The sequence continues at coordinate 35,676 of VZRZ01001073.1, forward strand.
TCTCTACTGCTCGTGCTTTTAGAAGTGAAGCATATTTCTTTTCTTACTTGAGCTTTTATTAAAGAAGTTCCCAAGATCTCAGCTTGCTGCTCTTCAGACATAAGTGTTTAGTGTCAGTCTGCACAGAAGTCTACATGAGTCAATTGCCCGTGGTAGCAGCTCTGGCATATTTAACCTCTCTATCCAAAAACACCCGTTGCTGTTTAATTTTTTGAGTTCTATTTTAGTGTGTGGAACACTTAGTATGAAATGAAGTGAAACTTAAACCACAAAGTCTTTCATGCATGCACTTCAGGTCTGCAAGGACAGGCTTGTGCAGTCCTTGATGATCCCTTCTGTCTACAGTTCTCTGCTTGCAGCACTGAAACATATGGAGCATAGCCTTGGACAGTGGATTTGCAGTGACCTAGTTGACTGCTTACTTGGAATCTGAACTTGAATATTTGGCTTAGTTTGGCTGATCCCTTGTTAAGCCTGAATTTCACCCAGTCCTTGGGAGCCAGACTTTAATGGTGATGTTTAATCACAAGGTAGCTTTGCTAAAACCTAACTAAATAATAGATGTTTCAAAGGGGAAAAAAAGTCAAGAACACTAAATCTGCTTGTGCTTTTCTCATGTTCCCTACCCTTGCCAAAATTGCATAAAAGCCACCAATTCACAACAGCATTTCTTTTCACAGCAGAAGAGCACAGAAGCTGGCAGTGAAATTCAAAGTGACAAAAGATTTCCTCAAAACAGCCTCTTTATTTCATGTTTTCTGTCTATTTACTGTTACTTGTAACCTAATAATCCCTTTCTTGATTAGATAGTTAGGATATTTTCTGTTCATTGAAACCATTTTATAATGCATCTCTGCAACCTCACTCTATGCTAGGAAAAAATCAGCTCAAGAGTTTATGTATATAAGGAGGTGTCTTAGTGGTGCTAGGGATTAGTTTGGACTCAATGCTAGTGAAAAGGGAAGGCTTCAGGGTTTTTTTTTTTAAATTTTTGCATGAACATACATATGTCTGATAGTTATTTATGTGGTGTGTTGTATTTTTATGTGCTGCTAAATGCCTTCCCATATATTCAAAATTACCTTTCTCAGTGAATTCTTTAATATACTATCATATGCTTCAGGAACCTAAAAACAAATGATGGAACTTAAATCTATCTTAGTGTGAAAAAACGAAAGTCATACTTCATAGTTGCTTACAGAATTTAGGTATTTCTTTAGGTGTAAGAAATTGTAACTTATGTTTAAATGAGTTTATTCCGTAAGAAATAATCTATCACTGAAAACCACAGTGCTTTGGATTTTCAGTGTTCAGTAGTTGCAATTTTGTTGACAAAAGAGATGCAACTTCTTTTGTCCTCACAGATGACTTCCTTCTAGAAAATCACTTGCGTATGAAAGCTGGTATAAACAGATACTAAGAGATATCAAGAAGCTAAGCATTGGAAAAGCTTTTCTTTTGAACATTGCCTGATTACTATTATTTGATATCTCTTTAACCATTCATATCCTGAAACTATGCTTAATTGTATTGAATAAAAATACCTATTTTTGTTCACTTCTACTTTTTGAATTGACATTTGTATCAAGTATCTAGTGTATTGCAAGGCCTGTCAGTTGAGTCCTTGCTGTGGGCTACAGTTTGGATTGTAGTAGTCAACAGCACATAAATTTGAATTTTCTCAGTATGAATGCTCCGTGTTGGATAAGACTGTTGTAGATTGATGAATACTGAATTAAATTTTTGCTTCAGAATTAAAGTGGAGTCTGAAAATACTTTTAAAGGAAACTTCCCTGTCACTGCTGTTTGGGACCCTAATTTTGGATTATGGTACATTATGAAGTATTGGTAGGCTAAAGTTTAAAGCCTTTATAAAGTAGTCCTGGTTGAACAGTGCTATGTCCTTTCTGGACATAATTTCATGTCTGAATTTTTTGCAAGGTGAAATGCAAATGATTTGTTGAATATCCTTCTCCATTACGTTAATTTGTGAGTGACGAAAGTGTGTTCCAAATATAAAAAATGTTTACATGTTCTCAATAGAGCAAGAAATGCCCCACTTTCCTTCCTGAGGGCTGTGGTTCAAGAGCTGAAACATGGCAGGAAGAAAAGCTTCAGCTCTACACATGATGCAGAAAGTCTCTGCTTGGCTTGGCTAATGGTTGGCTTAATTGTCCTGTGAGTTTCTGCAGATACCCACTGATGTAGGCAAGTTTGGCAAATGGACTTCTGAGATTCCCAAAGAAGTGGTTTTTCAATATTTTTTTTTTCTGTAACTGAAAAGGTGTATTTCATAGACAAGGCCAAGTGTTCTTGCAGCTTTAGTTTAGCTTGTGAATAACTGAATGTGATGGTGGTGTAATGAAAGAGGATTTCTTTCTTATTTCAGATTGCTGGTACTGGAATCTACAGCTCCTTCAGGAGATATGTCCCGCCCTCACCACATTGCATCTGTTGTTCCAAACCGGTATCCCCGCTGGTTCACCCTAAGTCACATCGAATCCCAGCAGTGTGAGCTGGCATCAACCATGCTAACAGCAGCCAAAGGTACATTGCTGTCAGTTATGTGCTCAACTAAATGTATGCTTTTAATATTGCATGGAGCAAGCAGATTATAAAACTTGTATTTAGGAATCCAAATTGCAGACTGACGTGAATTTGAAATGGATGTGAAAAACTGAACTGGCTTAAACCTGTCATCTAGTTTTCTAGCAGAGCAGTTCATCTAGTTAGCTGGTAGCTAAATGAGCATGGTGTGAGGCTGATGAGACAGTTTTTTGTTCTCCTGACACATGACATTGTCTGTGAGTGGAGTTGACAAGTTACTTCTAAAATTCACAAATCAGAATTACTTTTGGCCCTGAACTGCACTAACACTTTTGGACAGTTAGAGGAGTTGGTGCTCTCTTGTATCTTTCATTCATATGTGATTTAGTTATGGAAGGTTTCTAAAAGTGTGTATAGCTGAAACATCATGCCATTGCATGGCAATATCAGACTCAGTTAAAGTGGATCTGTGGGTGTATTTGGAGCTTGTTCTGATTTGGAGATTCTGTTTACACCTTGCAGGTGATGTTCGGAGACTGGAAACAGTGTTAGAATCCATCCAGAAAAATATACACTCCTCATCACACATCTTCAAACTTGCCCAGGATGCATTTAAAATAGCAACACTCATGGACAGCTTGCCAGATATAACTCTTCTGAAAGTTTCTCTGGAGTTGGGCCTTCAGGTATTTCCCTCATTTGTTTTATAACAGAAGAAAGAAATTTAATGCAGTGTTGGTGGGTATAGCTTTTAAGCACAGGAAAAGGTACTGTGTTTGAACTCTGTGTGGGCTTGGTTTTGAGTTCTGTTTTTTAATTGAAGGCTCAGTGTACTGGTAAACACAGACCAAGGATCTGCACAACCCCTTTGTGCCATTCAGGTGGAAGATAGAGGAGGCATTCACTGGCTGCAGGGCACTCTGGGGCGTGGTGTTGGCAGCTGCTTCGGCAGAGGGGGGCTGGGGCTTCCCCGGCCAGTCTGCCAGCTCCAGGGCCAGCCCCTGTGCCGTGCTGGCCCCCAAGCTCGTGCAGGTCTCCCCCGGCACACGGGCTGCCCCTACCATGCAGGCCGGGGTGCCCAGAGGCATTGTAACATTTGGGAAATTCTTTAAAAAAAGCACATGCAGAGATCAGAAAACCATTTATTACTTTGCTTCAGTAAATAAAGCTCCAGAAACTTCTGTGGAAGGGATGTTATCCCGGTTGCTTCTCATGCTGAAGAAAGGTACTAAAATCTTTAATCAAAAAGCTGAGGGTTGTTAGGCTTTTGTATTTCCATGGTCACTGTGAAAATCTGCATGTTTCATTAGCTTTATATGTTTACGTGAGAGAAAAATCCTTAGGACTGACCTGTGTGTCACCTCAAGCATTCACCTTGTATCATTCAATAGAAACTGCACACCTTGGATATCACTGGATTTATGGATTCTCTTTTGTGGCTGACAGTGTCATCATAATGTGTTCAGAGAGGTCTGGTGAAAGTAATACCACAAACCCATAGTTTGTCCTCAATCCCAGGGTTTGGAACAAACTGGTATAGAATTTGCCCCTGTTCTGTTCCAAGCTTATCAAATGTGTTTTAAGAATCTTCAAGATTTGCTTTCCAGAAGGAAAATGCTTAGCAGTTTTATGGTATTAATTCCTAGCTGTGTAGTTTTCTACAGTAACACTTTTTCTGCAAAAAACTTAAGTCAGCACTGTCTCTAGTGGCTTACAGATGATTCCCCCTTCTTTTCCTCTCAGCTTAATTGTAATTAGATTGTGTGTATTCACTGTCTAGTACTGACTACTTATGGCAATTATATGCCCTAGAATATCACATGATGACTGCCAATATACTTGTACATAGAGAGAGGAGACTTTATGGACAATAATTTGAGTAATTGGTAATTGATTGATTTTTGTTTGGGAGAAGGCTTTTTCATGGGGTAGGGTTTTTTCTTCCTCACAGATAAAACAGTCTGTGTCCTCTATCCTTGAAGGATCTGCAGTTGGAATTACTCTCTGCTTGCCATTCAAAAATACCTGAACAGTGTTTTTCAAATTGTTTGACATATCAGTTGGAAAAGAGGTAATGGAGTGGAGATGGCAAGAGGCTACCATTTTTTAACTCCAGTGTATTTAAGTAACTTAAAATTCCTAACTGTTGGTCTGTGCTCTTGGTTTGCAATAGAATTAATTTGTATTTTGTTTGTGTTCTTTTAACAGGTGATGCGGATGACACTGTCAACGCTGAATTGGCGACGGCGGGAAATGGTGAGGTGGTTGGTAACGTGTGCAACAGAAGTAGGTAGGTTCTGAATTGCTTCTTGTAAGCTGTTCTTACAGGGCTTGATCTTCCTTGTCAACACCCAGGTTCTGCAAGTGCCTCCCACTTTATATTCATCTGTAAAATTCCTTTGGTGAGAATACATTATGGCAATGATTAGTGGGTGTTTTTAGGCTCAGAGCAAGTGAGACAGTAGTTGAGTAATGCAATGTGACTTCTTTCCCCCATAAGGTGGGGGTGTGCACAACCTGTGGGGAGTACCCATATTCAAATACTGAATACCCAAAATACTCAATACAGAAGTAGGAGAACAGTGCTCTCAGTAGCATGTTCTGATCATTTTCGGGCTTTGCCATAGATTTCCTGTGTGTCTTCATGAGGCATCCCTTAGCTACTGTATTAAGGTTTACCATCTGCAGGATGAAGATACAGAGTCTGAAAACGAAGATGAGTGCATTACAATCTGTATAACTGTTAAAATCAAAAATCAGCAGCTATGCTAATGGAAATAATCTAAGTACTTATCATAAGGGAGTAATTTTAATTGTCAGTAAAGGTGTTTCTGGAAAGCATGTTTTTCTCTTGTGTTTCTTCCTTCATATATCTGAGCTGGATTGCATCACACAGATGCTTTTTGAGTTTCAGAACTTCAGAGAATTGCTGCTGCTTATTCTCTGGATTAATTTATTCTTTGCTTTATGCTTAGCTGGGGATATATTGTTGTCAATAGCATAGGGAAATAGAGCTTGCCTTTGTATGCCCTCATACAAAAAGTGGTTTGTGTCTGCAAATTTTCATGCAATGCCCTTGTTTTATTGCTTTTATGTCATTGCTAAGATAATTTTTGCTGAGACTATGTTACAGCTATTAGTGCCTGAGTTATTTTGTGCAGTTGCATATCAGCAAATAAAATACTGGGTTTAATATTGCTTTAAATTGATGTACATATTCTAATAGACTAGTCCCTTAAAGAACTTAGAATGTAATGCTAAATACTCTTGAGACTTAATCAATGTGGTAAAGTTAGGAACTTGTTTATTTGAATAAAGATCTGGGGTTCTCGGGGTATGCTCAGTTGTTGCAAATGAGTGAAAGGGTCCACGGGGAGCGTCAGAGTCCTGCAGAGAAAATTAAAATCTCTGTGTGTGGTTTAGGTGGGCTCACAAATGTGTGTAAACTGCCTCTAGCGATAATTGAGGCTCTTTAGTTGACTGTAGGTTCAATTTATGGAAGCCAGTAGTCCGTGTTTCCTCTTCCTGCCAAACACACTGGGATTAGAGAGGTATTAAGAAGATAATACCCAGTAGTTCCTATTGCTCAGTGTTTTTCCCTATTAAGTATCTTGGTGTTCACATGTTTATGAATTTGATTGCTTTAAGGTGCACTTAGTAAGTTCTGCTAAGATGGTGTTCTATTAAGAAAGCCATTTTGCATACTTTTTTTATGTGCTGTACCTTGAGATTTACAGTGAGAAAAGAAGTTGCAATTGCCCTGGTGTGCAGGGTGAGGGCTGCTTTTGAGTGATGTGATGAGACAAAATGAGCCACAACATTCTACCCAAATCGTCTTAAATAATAAGCAAAACAACTCAGCTGTCACAGCTGGAGATGGAAGCTTATCTTGCAGGCTGTTTTTGTTACTTTCTGGATTTTGGTGTTCTCTGCAGAGTTAGCACAGTAGTCTTGGTTTTGATGTCCTTTTATAGCCATCCTATCCGGTTTGAGCCCTTCTTGCCAGGATGTACTGGTAACTTAGAGTTTGCAGGAGGTATAATCTCCTGCTGAATATCTCTCTATCTGCTGGGTTTTAAGAGTTGTAGCTAATCCTTTCTTTCTCTCCTCAGGTGTTTATGCACTGGATAGTATCATGCAAAACTGGTTTACACTTTTCACTCCAACAGAAGCCACTAGTATTGTTGCTACAACAGTGATGTCCAACAGCACCATCGTCCGTCTGCATCTGGACTGCCATCAGCAGGAGAAGCTGGCTGGCAGTGCTAGGACGCTTGCTCTACAGTGTGCCATGAAGGATCCTCAAAACTGTGCCCTCTCTGCACTGACCCTATGTGAGAAGGATCACATAGCTTTTGAGACTGCTTACCAAATTGTTCTGGATGCTGCTACAACTGGCATGAGCTACTCGCAGCTTTTTACTATAGCACGATACATGGAGCACCGTGGCTACCCCATGCGGGCCTACAAGCTGGCCACTTTGGCCATGACACATCTCAACCTGAGTTACAATCAGGACACGCACCCTGCCATTAATGATGTTCTGTGGGCTTGTGCGCTCAGCCACTCCCTTGGGAAAAATGAGCTAGCAGCTATAATACCTCTGGTGGTCAAAAGTGTCAAGTGTGCAACAGTACTGTCAGACATTTTGCGTAGGTGTACTTTGACCACTCCTGGCATGGTGGGACTTCATGGAAGGAGGAACTCTGGTAAGCTCATGTCACTGGACAAAGCCCCTTTACGGCAACTCTTGGATGCCACAATCGGAGCCTACATTAATACAACTCATTCACGTCTCACTCACATCAGCCCACGACACTATAGTGAGTTTATAGAGTTCCTCAGCAAGGCACGAGAGACCTTCCTAATGGCTCATGATGGTCACATCCAGTTTACACAGTTTATTGACAACCTAAAACAAATCTACAAAGGCAAAAAGAAACTGATGATGCTGGTTCGTGAACGGTTTGGTTGATGAAAATGTGAGAATTGGGGATCTGGGGGGAGGGGTGGTTTGTTTTTACTTGAGCCTGCCTTTGTATCCTTTTTAACTTAATGAAACAGAGCCACACCGGTATTATATGTGTATAGTTATATTGAGTTTGCAAACTAAACTGTCATGTTGTGAAAGTTTGTGTGTTTAATTTTTTTTTCCTTTTTTTCTGTTTTGTATGAGAGAGAGGTTAAAAAAGGTTTGGTTTACACTGAGTATATGTTGTCAAGTGGCAAAAGCCCACATTGCTCTCCTGTTCTTTCTGTATACGTTCACAGCCTCAAAAACAAACATATATTGCAATGGCTTTAAAAACCAAACAAAACACCTCCATCCTGTGATAAGTACCTCGAATGGATTCAGCTTTACTCCTTTGTAACTCATCCTTACATTTCAGCATATTTAAACAAACCAACAAATGAAATACTAGTAGTTAAAAGGCTGACCACGTGGCTTTGCAGTGCTGTTCATCCAGAAGCATGGCACACAATGCTTATGCATGTGGAAACTTAGCAACTGTCAACATACATTCTCAGGGATTTATCAAAAAAATTAAAAAAAGAATGAGAGCATTTATTGTACTGTATATATATTATAGTATATGTCTGAATATTGAAAAATATAACATTAACTAATTTATAAAAAAATCTATGTAATGCAAAATACTTGAAGCTGCAGTAGCTTGGTTTTAAACAAAAAAAAAAACTATCAGAAGGACTAAAGTGCGCCTTGCTTCAGGGTTGGCTCAGGTGGTGAACTATATGCTGGGCATCTATGCAGAGCCACCTTTTGGATTGCATGGTTGGACTGATACCTATTGGGGAAAATTTTATATATATATATTTATACAACTTGTGTATACATATATATGTATACACACATACACACATGCTTGTAACAGGCACTATAGTAAAGAGGGACAACAAAAAATACACAGCCAGAGCAGCAAGCCTTAGCATTAAGAATACAGTATGCCAGAATTGGGGTTTGTGCCTCCTAGCCTAGAAGACTTAAAGAATATCCTTTTTGACACAAAACGCAAAATGTTTTCCAAAATGATTGACATGATAATGTTAACGCCTTTGCAGTGAGCTAATAATAAGCTAACCTTTGTGCACAAATAACATATATATATATTATATATATATATTCTGCATAGGTATTTTGACTTTGTGCAGGACAGAAAGTTGTGTAGGTATGACTGTTCTACTTTTGAGTTTGTTTTTTTAATATATTTTATTTTCTCTAGAATTACTCAAACAAAAGCAGCCTTCTATCTTGCCTTGTCTTAATGCTTTAAAATAACCAAACTGGAGATCTAACTACCAAACTGTTCATTATATTGTTAAATACCAACTTTGGTTACAGTATAGTGTCTTTACTTTAGCTGATGGTTCTGTATCCTTGTGCTTTTTAAAGCAGTTTTTATGTTTTGGTGCAAAAGTTGTCCAGTGTCTCTTGTTCCCTTCATTAGAGAACATGCTAGAGGTATGTTTGTAGGTATTTTTGTTTAGAAAAACTATTTCATGCTCTCCATTTTATTTATTATAATAGGTAAAAAGGTTGTACTTCATCACCCATGTAAACATGCTCATGAAGTTGAAAGTAATTAAGATTTGATACACTGATATCAATTTATTTATGTAACTAAATCACTGTTTTATAAACTTGTTAATGATCAACAATTTTTTTGTTTTGATTAAAATTAGTTTTTTGAAAGTTGATTCTGCCTCCTTTAATGGTGTCTGTTACTGGAGTTGAGTTGTGTTACAGATAGTTCATAGGTCATGAATGCCCAGCTTACAACTTTGTTGCATTATGGTGGTAAGCAATATGACCACCACGTCCAGGAAATAAATGTTGTGTTCCTCAAAAATCTGATTAGGAATGGCAGTGTTCACAGCTGCTGGTGCAAGAAGAGGAGGGGCCAAATGCTGCCTGTGTCCGAAGATGTGTGTTCTGTACATCAAACAGTAAGCCTTGACATACCGCCCTGCTAGGATTCCTGAGTGTGGGGGTGTGTTTCCACCCAGAGGATTATTTGAGTAACCATGGGAGTTGAGATGTGCTGCTGATATATTCAAGGACTTTTCTTCCTGTTCATGGATTGGCATTTCTGGAGTGTTCTGTGTATTTTGAATCATGCAGTTTGTTCCACAGAGCATGAAGTTTGTCCTCGCCAAGTGATCGCTGATGTTTCTGCTTTTTGGAGCCCTTACTACACAGAAATTGTGGGAATCTTTTAGCCCTCAGAGAATAATGGAATAAGACATGGTTGAAAATCGAAGAGGTGCTTTCTGCTTTACCAACATTTTTATTGTCTTAGGGATGTTACTTAATGTCGTATTTGACTACATGATCTGAATGCCTTCACTTCCGTTTTTTCTTTTTAGTATCTTTCTCTCAAAAGAGAATTAGTGCTCAGCAAGCAGCTCACAGAGGTACCAGTGTAACCATGAGTTCTGACGGTGGGGCTTGCATCACTGCACGGTTAAGAAGAAAAAAGTCTGAATCTTTGTACAACTTGTCGTGTAAAATATGACTCTTTTACCAAGTCTTGCTAACAGCTGAGATATCCTGACCTGGTAATGCTAACATTCTGTATCTTCTGTGGCTTCAGTTCCTTCCAAGTATTGAGTTCCCATTGAGTATGTTAGTTTGTCCTAGATGAATTACCTGTCACAGGCAGTGGCACAATGAAGAACAAGAAGTAGTGTCGCTCCATTCTGTAATAGGGTTTACATGGTTGCTTTTTTTTGTGGTTGTTTTTGTTTTGGGTTTTGTTTTTTTTTCTCCTATGAATCATGCACCAGTAAGGATATTGTGGATTATGTAGATTGCAATACTGAAGCCTATTTAAAGTCTGGGCATTAGAATTAAATGCAGTCCTGATGGTTGCCACCTGTTTGTAATGAGCACTGGCTTCTTCTTTCAGAGCTGCTGGAAGTATATTTGGCTTGTTTTAATAATGGAGCAAAATCTGTTCTGTGCCTGCACTGGTGCTGTTCAGTGCAGTTTACACCATGTTACAAGCTCTCAAGGACTAACAGAGGCTTGGCCAATCTCTCTAATAAACATGTCTCGGTATGACCTGCCCTTGCTTTACAGAGGTAGGAGGAATCCAGGAATGGGAATCCACACGCACACAAAAAAGCCTGAGGGCTCTTGCTAGAGGCTTTCAAAAACCTGAAAGTGACTCTTTAATATTTCTTTGATGATCTGTCAAATTCGTTTGAGCTTTTTCTTTCAGTTTTGTCTAATAGCAATTATGATTTTTATATAAGGAGATGTAAGTAACAAGTGCAGCAAAACTGGGGTGCTCCTTAAATGGAGGGAAATTTTGCCTTCTGAGGTGTAGTTAGAGTGAACTTGCACTAAAGTATTTTTTTTTTCACTGAGATGCCTTCAATTTGATAAAACTATGGATTTTTTAACTGAAAAATCATACATTTCTGCTTTAAAAACAAATTCTAGGAGGTAGTCTAATTTTATTGGAGGATATGATTTGGACAAAAAGCAATATAGCTGATACCTTTACAGAGTGGGGAAATATGATACCCTCAGGTATACTCTTGCTCTGCAGTTTTGGCTAGAGAGAAAGTATTCAGTGACATACACTTTTCCATCCTTTTAAATGCTTGTCCCATTGAAAGTACGTACTTTTTGCAAGGATAAGTGGGGAAACAAGCGCAAACTACAAAGTGTTTTGCCGAACCCTTGCCTTGCAACAGGCAAGACTGTTGAATATGAAACAAAAAGCTTTGTCAGAATCTTAATTGGAGAGACAGCAAGGGGTCAGATGCAGCTTTACTTGTGAGAAGAGGTTTCTGCGATCTGCCTCCCCTAGAGAAGTGTGCACTCCATACTGCATGGAGAGATGAGTCTTGCCTCCACTCACACCCCGGGCAGTCAGCATCAAGCAGCACCTACCTGTGAGCTGAAACGTTTGCAGTCCATCTCTATGGTCCTACCCGTAGCCCTACAGTTAGTAAAAGCAGAGAATTGCATGCTCAGAGAAGAAGAACGTGTCTTAAAAGAAAATTACGTCAGCTGTTGTACATGCAGACAACTCAAAGGTCACAGGATCTGAGATTTCTATTAACACATATTGACTACAAAGCACAAGTTATTTCTAAAGCCAACCTTGACTAATTTCTATAGCTCCTTAGGCAGAGAGCAATTATGACTAGGAAGTACTACAATCATGAAGCCACCCAGTGAGTCATCTTTTACTGAGTTTTGTGACAAATGCATTTCATTGTTGTGATTTTTTTCTTCCTCTTTGGTCTTTGTCCTTTTGCATATGTCATTTAAAGAGCTTTGTATTTGGAAAAATGTTTACATGAAAGGTGATGTACTTGTGGTATGATGATGTTAAAATGAGCAACGGAGGTATTGCTTGGTAACTGTGGTCCATGGTGTTGGAAGTATCTGTGGAGCAGCGAATGAGAAGCGTGAGCTGCTGCAGGGGCTGGTGAGCTCAGTGCATCTGCTAAGGGAGCAGACGCAGCTGACATGCTAAACCAGCACTGACTGCCTTTCCACCACTCTGGCCTTGGAACTGTTTGCACAACCACAGAGAAATCTTGGTTTGGTGTCTCAAGCATCAAGGGCACATCACTTCGTAGAAGTATTCTGGAAAGTCAGAAAATGGATGGGAGTTACTAAGGACAGAGCAAAATACTCCTCTGGTGAAGCTGCTGGAATTGCATCAAGGCTAATCTTGGCAGACACTTTTGGGAAGCCTGTTAGTTATAAGAAAAACAGCGGCAAGAGAAGTAATGCCAAATTCTGCCTGGTCAGTGAGCAAGAAAAATCTTTCGGGGTTTGTGGCCTCTATTTCCAGATGACCTATATTGCATTAAGCAGCACAGTGACTGTTTGTAACACACTCTTTATTGCGTGACTTTTCCAATGCCCAGGCAAGAGTCACGTAGATGGCAGCTCACCTCTTACCTAATGGTATCCCCAAAGCCCTCTGTCCTCTCTGAGAATGCAGGGTATAGGACAAAGGCTGGCCTTGCTTGGGTCATCTTGAGGAACCCTGAGCAACACAACCAGACCAATTCAGGAGGCCAAGGCTGCAACAGGGAAAATAGCATGAAATGCTTTCCCAGCAAGACCCCATTTGTAAAGCTCTTAACGGCAGTTGGTCACTTAGATGAATGGAAATTGTGGATTCTGAAGGAAACATGGTGTCTTTTTTGCATCTACTTGACACTTTAATGTGTCAAGCATGTTTAATAGACCAGCAGGTTAATTAAAAATATCCCAAAATAAACACCAAAGTGGAAGACATGTTGACTTGTTCTTGAAATGAACAAATGTATTTGGAGAGGAATTTCTTCACTGTCATACTCTGCCTGCTACACTGTTAAGATGAAGGTGTGGAAGGCAGCTCTCACTATCTCTGTTGTGACAACCATCACCCCTCTCCAGCTGGTTTTGGTGGGAGAGAGGTTAAGGAGGTATTTTTGGATGGTGTTTTCTTTCCTTAGTGTAAAAGCCTTTTTTTCTCCAGCCATCTGATGAGTGATTTCCAGGTATGGTGTAGATGTAGCATGGGAAGACTCTGCCTGGTTATTTGGGATGTGTTTGCTCCACCAATCCTCTGTCAACACAAATGTCTGACCCAGTGCATGCTTTGTTCTCCAGCAGCCTGCAGGTTTTACATCCATGAGGCTATCTCTACTTCTGTCATGCTGCAAGGTCTGGTGACTTTTCGTTTTGAAAAATGAGCCTCTCCTACCATTCTCAAAAATCCAGGGTCCAGTTTAAAATCACTATGTGCTACATGGCCTTTGATACTCTGTTGTGAGCAGTTGTTTGGCTGCTACTTGGTAATTTAGGAGGTATTTCATATTCTCTATCCCAATCATATAATGAGAAACTGAGGAGTCTAATAGGCATGTTTGGAAATGTTAGTGTGAAATTACACCAAAATACTGAAGAAGAAACTTAATCATTGCCTTATGGAGTGGTGATTGTAGAGGAAGACTGTACTCAAGATGAGTTTTCATCTGCTCTGAACCCTCAGTATTTTATGGGAAGGCAAGTGCATCTGAGAAAGACTTTAATTGTTGCACAGAGGCTTTGGTTTCGCAGCCTGCATTTTCCCAGCTCTCACTGTATTCTCCATCTGGAATTATCCAGGCCTTTTTCCACATCTCAACAATTCTCTTATTTTAATTTCACCAGTCACGTAGTGTATACAAGGTTATACCATGTTCTTTCTGATGCATTGCATTACCTTAGTGTAGCAAGTAGAGTTTTGAGATTGAGTTGCATTTGACTTTGTCTGGAAATCTTAAGCCTCACACTGGTAAGTTACTGCACCTCAGAGGTAATTAGGGCCTGTATGTGCTGTTCACAACTGAGGAAGAACTGGCCATGGCTTCTGAGGAAACAATATGGTACTAATCAAAGTTTGATGTTGTTTTGTGAGCATTGTGACTTCCTTATACTGCAAATGCAAGCAAGAAAAGCCAGAAACTAAGAAGGAACAAAGTTGTTGGTTTTCTTTTTTTTCTTTTTTTTTTTTTTTTGCGAAAGGCAACAATTTACAACACTTGGTCTCTCATCAGAAAGAATAAAATCAAGAAAACAGTAATTACTGACGAGTTGGAAACGCATCACTAAGCATTTGCACTGCCAAGGCTCTTTTCACCAGTACTTAGAAAAGTTCAGAAAAACCAGACAGGATGATTTTGTCTTTTAGTTGCCTGTTGTTTAGTACCTGGATGGTCTGTTTATAGTTTGTGAGTCTGTGTGGGAGGCCTAATGGAATGCACTGAAATGGCACTGACTCCATTGAGCCCAGCGTGAAAACACGAGTTTATGCACCTGTTTGTGCTGCTGAACTGGAGAATAACATATGTTTCTGGCACAGTTGCCACCTTGGCAATCTCCATGGGCTATCTTGTGCACCCTGCATTACTTACAATACATCTGGGTTATCTCTTACCAGCAGCAATCCCAAATCTCTGTTTTCTACTGATAGGAAATAAAATGAAAGACATTTCTAGCATTTGGATGGGTTCTTGAGAAGTGCAGCTGCATTGAGAGCTCTGAGCAGAAGCCTGAGCTTTTAGTATCTACTTAGTTCAGGACCTGAATTTGCCAGTAATTTCATGGTGGTTCTGGTTTTGCTGCCACTCAAGTGTGCACTTACAGGTGGGCATGCTCTGCAGGGACAAATGTGGACTCTCCTCATGGTCTGGAGACAAGGTGTCTGTGTGTGTGGGTGTCCAAACATGGATATTATCCATGGGCCAAAGCTTTTCTTCAGATGTTGCAGCTGGGTGAAGCATTTGCATGGACTGCCTGAGTTAGCTAGCTGATATCCATATCCATGTACATCCTGCAAGGGCATGCTATGGCCAGGCCAAAGGGCAGCAAGGGGAACAAAACAATGAGTCACTGTGTTTGTTTCTGTCCATAAGTACATGTCTTGATAAGTCATGGGCATAGCCCTGGAGGCACTGCTTGTTTTTTTCTTTTCACCAGTACTAATTGCTTCTCTACTGTACAAGTGATGTGAGGATTAAGGCAGCAGGTTGAGCCCTGTGCAGGGCATGTGACTGAGAGAGATCAGAGATCGTCCTTACTGATTCCGTCTGTTGGGTCATCCCACTCCATCCATGTGCCTGAGCGACTGCTGCCTTTTTTTGAAGTGAATGCTCTTCTGTGCAGCTCTTGGCTTTCTGCAGATGTTTCAACTTGCCAGCTGTTCTGTGATTTTATGCATGTAAGAATTGGGAGGAATTAAAAAGCTTATTGAACTGTGACACTGTCAATTTGTGATTAAATTCATAAAGTACAGAGTTTTGGAATTCTGCTGTAAAGAATATTCCTTGGCTGGTTCAGTGCATCTTTGATGTCTGACTTTTCCAAACAGTGATGGTTTTCAGCTTACTACATGTATTTAATGTTCAGCAGCGCAGCTGCAGAGCTCTCTTTGTGCTACAGAAAGCACATACAAGACACAGATCTCTGGAAGTTCTGATTCAGAAAGACTAAATGCATCTGGCTTTGGGGTTTTTTTCCACAAATCCTTATCCTATATACTGGACGAGTAGAGGTCCTATGGCAGGGATACCTAACATTCAGAACAGATGTAAGTCTGGAACTGTCTTTTGATTTAGCTCTGGTTTAGTAAGATATGGGATCAGACAGCTGAACTTCTGTGTGTGAATAGTTGCTGTGAGGTCAGTGGTTTACTACCCTAAAGTGCTTCACTACCAAGAGGATTTAGAAGCACAGTGGAGTGCACAGCCTGTTCCTTCAGCAGCTGGTGGGAGCTGGGTCACCTGTGCAAAGTGTGTTATCCTAGGGGATCTGGCCAGAGCTGCTGGGGTCATCCCCACTTGCACCGCTTGCTGCAAAGCTCCACCGATGAGTCCTGGGAGGAGCCTGACCTGCTGTGCCTGGAGGGATCCTGCCCCTGTGAGACACAGCACATCTCAGCTGGAGAGGGAATCTCCAGGCTTTCTTAAATGGAGAAGCTGTTCATTTAATTTCCTTTGTTTTCGTTTCAACAGCTTAAAATAAAAAAAAACATGACAGCAATGAAAACTAAAACTTCAGCAAACTGCTTCTTGGCGTCTCTGTTTCACTCACTGATTTTCTGTAACTGTACCAAAGCTCTGTTCAGCCTGGTGCTTAAAAAATTCTGCTATTTAAAGGTAGCTGTTGTAAGTGCCTGCTAAAGTAGGTTTTCAGACTACTGCTTACTTACCAAATATCTCACTACAAGCCAGCTGAAGAAATGTGCATGGGAAGGATAAGGGAGACTCTGTCCTTAGGTGAAGCTCCTGTGGCAGTAGCATTAGAACCCTTGGAAGAAGTGGTTATTGTCTAACAGCAGTTGCTTTTAAAGTTTGTTAAACAAGACAACATGAGAGCAATCCAAGTAAAGAGCTGTGATATCAGAGGCTGAAGACAAATAATTCTTTTCATTTAGATAATTTCATTTAGATTTTGAGCTACATAACTGCATTAAAGACTAGGATGCCACCATTGCTTTTATATGTGTGTGGGCATGCACACTTCTTTAAAGTCCTGGTACGGAAATGGATTAATTGTGTCTGTCCCTGCAAGTTGCATATGTTTACAGCTGAGATACAAAACACTTTCTAATCGGGGTTTATAATGAAAGTACTAACACATCTTTAAGTATGTTGATAATATTGTTACGTATGGTGCTGATAAGCACCACCATAATAAGTCCCATAAAGGCTTTAAAAGATATATCTGGGGTTTTTTTGAAGAGGATATACTGGCTTCTGTCAAAGTGAAGCTTATAATTTCTGTTCTTCAAACTGGTTGAATCTTCATTGGCATCTAAGAAGCCCTGGGTTTTATCTAACACCAATTGGTGACAGTATATAGCAAAGTAATGTGTTTGATATTTAAAAGCTTTTATAATTGCAATATGAAACTGACAGCCCTTTTCAGAACATGTAATTTTTCCTATGTGTGTGTGTGATACAGTGCATGGTTTTTCCAGCTTCTCCCCTACTTTTTATTTCCTGAAATAAATCCCAATATGTAGCAACTGTTCTTGTTCTTTGTGTTCCAGGTGTAATCACTACACCTGCTTTTGTTAAATTTCCTCCCATGATAAGCCTATCTTCTTATTAACTTTAGTCTTTCTCATTTTCTTACAGATTTTAGTGGGCTTCTGACTTTCCTATAGGCAGCATGAGATTTAGCATTGGCTGTAGCTAAAACCTTTCACCCAAGCTCTTGTGAGCACTTTGGAGTGGATCCTTCCCTTTTGCCAGCCAGAGGCAGCCAGCTTGGGACTGTGCAACATCTCACAGCTGCTCAGGAGTGTGAAGTTTGTCTGTCATACTCGAGATGGCAAAGCAGATCTGTAGCCCGAGTGAAGTGATGCGGTTTGGACTCGAGGTGTGATCCCAGGGGATAACATACTCACTCTGGAAAGCAGCACAAGCAGCAGGCAGCAGCATTAAACACAGGAGTGGTGCTATTCTCTTGGACATGGCTGAGCCTTTCCTGGGGCTCACTACCACAGTCTGTCCATTCTCTTGCATGAAGTCTAGCAACAGTGTATTTTTATGAGTGGTTGTTTGTTGTTATTGTTGTTGTGTTTCATTTTTGTTGCCCATGGAACGTTCTCTGGCACAGAGTATTCTGGTGTGTGCCAGCAGCCCACTGCAGCCTGGTGCCCCAAGTGAGCTATGTGGGATGAAACTATGTTGACTGTAAGGTGAAAAATTGTGCAGTATGCCTGAGGAGGCTCAAAGATAAGGCAGGGCATGTTGCATGGTCAGACTGTGGGACCATGATTTCATAGGGAAGATACAAGAGGGCCACATTGCTTTGGGGTAAAATGCTCAACCAACTGCTGATGGGAAAATACTGAAGAAATGGTTTCAAATTGAAAAAAAGTAGGTTTAGATTAGACATTAGGAAAAAGAAGTGAGAGTGGTGAGGCACTGGAACAGGCTACCCAGGGAAGTTGTGGATGCCCTATCCCTGGAGACGTTCAAGGCCAGAGCAACCTGGTCTATTTGAAGGTGTCCTTGCCCACAGCAGTGGGGTTGAAAGTACAAGGTTCCCTTCCAAACCATTAAAATTTTTTTTTTTAAATCTCTGTGACAGAGAAAATAAGGCAAATTGTACTGTTTGTGTTTTCTGGGCTGTGGCATGACCAGTGATTATTACAAGTGGGGCAGTAGAAAACAGTCCAACAGAAGACTCACTGCTTTCCCCTCTGATGGAGGTGCAGTATGGCACAATTCCTGCCACATCTCTCCTGCCAACCTCACAGAAACTTACTCATTTTCAGCGTGCCCCAGAAGGCTCAGGGAGCTGGGTGCCAAGTCAGTTGACGGCCAGAGTGGGAGCCAAGCTGCTTTCAGGACCTCAGGCCAAGGACATCAGCTGCAGGCTGGGCTGGCAGAGCACAGGATGAGACCATCTCGTGTGCCCTCAGCTCATGGCAGTGGCAGCTCTATCCTTTCAATAAGCCAGACAGGGGCTCTGCTGCAGTACTTCTAGTTATGATTTCACATCTTTGTGCATGAGGAATGCCTTGGTGCAAAGGTTAGGTGAGAGCATGCCCCAGGTTATGGGGCATAACCTAGACAGCCACTGCAAAGTCACCAGCTTCCTAAAAGTTTGCAGTTTGTGCATGGGTATCTAATACTGTTTCTTCTCCCAACGAGAACATTTAACTCAAAATGCTGAAGCTCCGTAATCTCATTTATTGGGTTTTCCTTCCAAAGGCTTGAGGTTTTTTTAGTTTTCCCTCTAACTTGCCTTCCTTTGCATCTGTCCCAGGAAGAGATGACATTCTCAGGTTAGGGCCCTATTCGTTATAATATTATCCCAAAGGGGACTCACAGCATGTGACTCAGGTGGAAACAAAAAGCAAAATTTGTGCAATTAATTCAGTTTTTACACATGGCTATACTTTTCTGAATGGTGGAAATTTACTTCAGTAAACTTAAGAACTGAGAATAATGATGAGAAACATACTGTTTTGTTTTAGACTACTTGCAGATACAGCAGTGTTGTGTTACCTGAGCAAATCACTTATCACAAGCTGCTTTGTGTCTTTCTGTGATAATTAGTAATACCTGAATGGAAGTTGTCAGGTAAAGGTTTGTATTACACAGGTATCTAAAGACCACAGCATAGGCCTATGTCTCCTTTTGTCACCTATGCCTCCAGAGTAGGTATTGGAATTGGCACAGAAAGAAAAAGAATCCTCCTATTCAAATCTACATGGCAATGGCCTGGTGGCTCCTTTCCTTCCTGAGCCTGTTATCGTTTCAAGGAGAATGACTGCTGCTGTGCAATATATTCTGGCTAATCAATCTATGTCTCCATTGCACAGATATTATAAATGTGGTAGCATATGAACCTCAGATAAATTGCAATAACTTAATTTATGTAGTAGTTGGAAGGAAAATTAAGTCAGAAGTTTGTAATACTTGTGAGTTTGTTTACTGTCTTCCACAGACCAGAACAAAATTGGAGGGATTAGGAGCAGCAGGTTGTTTAGCTTTCTGACACACCTGGATAAAATCATCTTTATCTGAGCAGTATTGCTTTTAGCACTAGGTTTGCCACCCATGCATTTTGGTTCTCCAACAGTGGGACAATGGATGAGTTGGATCCTATTATTAACTTGTCTCAAAGTACCATGTAAAATTAATAGGTATAGAGAAAGAGTGCTTTCAGATCTTGAGAGAATTAAAGAGTGTCAGAGACAACACGGACTTAAATATGTAATGGGAAGTAAGCTGTATTCAGGGATTTCTCTAATAAAGATAATGGAATCTTGAAATGCAAGAGGGTCAGCGAGCTTTTGTTTTGATCTTATCAGCTCTGTAGAAACTGCTCTAATGATGGATATAGTTACAAAACTTTGGTATCCTATCATGTTTGCAACACAACTCAGGTAATATTGATAGGAATGACCTCTGCCATGCCCATATTCCCAGACTGTGCCCCTCTGAGGTCTATTGTTAAAATGCAGACTGGGAATTCAGTTTAAACACAGTTTGGACTCAGGAATACTAAGAGATGCTTCTGATCTGAGTGACTAGCTGGTCTTCTAAATAATTTTCTGCTGGAATCATGTTATCTATTGCCACAAGTATAACCTACCTGAGGTAATTTCTTCAGCTGATTGTGACCAGTCCTTCCTCTCCTGTGTGCCTTTCCACAAAGACCAAATTTAATCTCTTGTTCCTAAACTATGGCAATTTGTATGCTCCTCTTAGTTCATACCAGAAGCAACTGTGGGAATTAACTGCTACTGAGCAGCATTTTCTGAAAATTATGGCAAACAGATGTTTTGGTTTGCTTGGTAGAGACTTTTTAATTAGCACAAATTAATCAGGTGTTTTGTTTTGTTTTTCCAGGGTAGCCCTCTCTAATCTACAGGACACTACAGAAGGCAGCCAGCCAGGGCAGTGATGTGTTCAGGTTTAAGTTTTGGGAATTTCCCTGGCTTGAGTGCTGACAGGAGCCTTCCAAGTGACCATAAGATTGAGGCATGAGAAAAGCACCTTGACATGGCTTCTAAAGAGATTGGCTGGAACACAAATTCTGCCTCATCATGCGCTCTCTTGGCACATTTCTTACAGGTAAAGCTGGTTATAGCCACTACTAAATATGGCATTGTAAACCAGAAACCAAGGGGAACTGGGGAATCTTGTCTGTACACCCAAAATGTTTAAAAGTCTGTTGATTTGAAACATGTATTGTCATTCCTGATTCAAAAGTTTTCCAGTTGAACTAATGTACCAAAGAGACTGTTCCCAACAGTTATCCTCACAGAGGCCTCTGCTCGTCCCAAAGAGCACTGCATGGGCAATGCTACAAGTCTCTCCCAAGCAGCCAGAGTCTGGCTCTCGTGATGCCTTCTGAGCCAGGTGGCGGCAGATTGGAGGATTGCTACAGGCTGTTTAATGCCCTTTTTGCTGAAGCATAATATGTTCCTAGGTGATCCTTTAGGAGTATCTAGTGTGGAGAACCATCAGCATATCCATCAGCTCATAAGAGTTACCAGGATGGGACGAAGGGGTGTTTCTGTCACTCGTGGGTGTTATGCCCACCCATACATGACAAAATAGCCAAGGTCTTACAGGGAAAAGAGGTTGATTTTGCCCATGAGATTTCTCCCACAACAGGAAGTTGACAAAAGATCCATTTCCAAAGACTCCATGTGTTTCCATGTGTGACTGGAAGGACAAGCTGTTATGCTTTCTTTTGTTAATTCATGAGTGATGTGAACTGTCCTCTGAAAGACCAAAGTCAACACAGGTTGCTGAAACTTGTATTAGGACTGGAGCAGTCCATCTGGCTTTATAGCTCATTTTTGCATGAGAGCCACCATTGAGTGCAAGAGAATGAATAGCTCCTCTCTCTGATTGTATTGATGAATGTCTCCAGTTATTCCAGCCAGTCCTACCCAAAATGCAAGCACCTCCTCCACTGATGTTCTTTTAATATGCAGTGGAATTTCATTTATAAGGGCCACAAACATAGCTTGGAAGTTTTTGAATGAATGATTGCACTTTTGCACTAACTTTAGCTTGGAGAGCAAGAGTGAAATCATACCTTTCAGCACAAACTGCCAACAAAGTGGGCTTGCTCCATGCTTAATCACATTATTACTTTGGTGCCTAAGTTCAATAGAACAATGAATAATTTTTTCCATATAAAGTTCATTTTATTTTCACATATTTCTCTATGTTCAAATGGGAAGGAAGAACCACTAAATTCACACTTACAGTAAATTAGCTGAATACAATGCATACATATGTGTAGCACTGAAACAGAATCATCTTCATATGTGAAATCCCAGAGATTCATGGTCATTGTGCAGGACACGTGCAGAAAACCAGACCAAATGCAACAGTTGTAGTCACTGAAGAGCTACATAGGAATTTGGGATGGGAAAAAAGTAAACAATGTATATTACTCATTTTTTGTCATTTGCAGTTGAGGAAATGGAAAGCCTCTGACACATTTGAAGAAGTTCATTATTTATTTGAAGCAGTGTAAGAACAAAAAAGCCAAATAGTAATACAAACCCCTGGGGGTGTCTTGCTGCAGCCTTTTACATAGCATTAGGGACACTATAGATAGTTGTACTAAGATAAAAATCCTGGCAAATATTTAGCATTAAATGCTAGAGATATGAAACTCTTTCTTCTTTGAAGTCAAGAAACTTTAGTCCTGTCCGTCTCTGTAGTACTAAAAACTGCTATGTTTATTTAAAAGTCGTTCACATTATCTTTTGCCCTACACCCATCCTCTTTTTACTGGGGATGCCCCGGATGATAGGTAGCATTAGCCACAGCACCTCTGCTTTGTGGACCTGTTGTTGCAGCAGAAGAGCCCTTTATTTCTTGGTGGGTGTTGTGTGAGTTTTGCTTTTGGCCTGGGAGAATACTGCCATCATTCTCTTTCAGTAGCCACTGCAAACAAGCATTTCGTAAAAATTGGCCAGATGGAACAAAATACTCAATGGCTTAAAAAAGGAGTTGTTACCTTTATTCACTAGTCGTTGTGGAAATGTAATGGGCCAAATAGAGTAGCTGTTTTCCAAGCATTACCTATTAACTTTGTTTCTGCATGCAAGCCTAAATAAGCAAACATGTAACTTCCTAAAATGGAAATGGCAAACACTCCTGAGAGGTAGCATTACTTTAACTAATGATAAGTATGCAGCCATTGGTGCCTGGACTTGATCTTGTTCAACCTGACATTTGTGGCATGAACACTCACTGTTTTCTTCCTCCTGCTGCATTGCAGGTTACTTAATTTGCTTTGCAGACCAGAAATTCCATACATTAAAGCATGGATGGAAAAAAGAGGAAGAGGGTTTAGAGAAAACTAAACCGAGAATTCACCTGTCATGGATCTAAACCCCAGAAAGCACATGCTCTCCAAGTATGCTTGCTATGGTCTTTTAAATAGCACTCAAGCCACTGGGAATTGTTGGGCTCAGACAAAAGCAGGTGTTGCTTGAGAGGTAGTTTGGGGCTGTAAGTTACGTAACTACTCCAAAATTCAGTTCAGCCGAGAAACTGCACACAGCAAGTGATATGGAATAGTGCTGCAAGGAGAACAAGAACTACATGTCAGTGTGAAGTAGCTCCATACAGTTGTAAAATGACTGAGTCAAACAGACCAGGGTTAAACTCAGTTTTTGTGAGTTCTTTTTGTCATTCTCTTCCAGTTTAAACACAAAGTTCCTTTATCTTTTAAATGTCTCTATCTCAGCTGTGCAAGAACATGTCATTATTAATATAAGACCTTACCATCACATTCCTGTCATTATTTTTCTCCCTATGCCAGATGATTTTACCAGCTA
Organism: Climacteris rufus; assembly: GCA_013398175.1. NCBI lineage: Eukaryota > Metazoa > Chordata > Aves > Passeriformes > Climacteridae > Climacteris > Climacteris rufus. The sequence goes on from VZRZ01001073.1 coordinate 59,081, forward strand.
GCTTCAAGAATGAGAGTGCACACTTCAGCTGGCTTTAGACACAGCAGTTCCAAATTCTTGCACAGGACGGAGTGCTGACTTCCCGCTCTGGCAGTTTGGCCGTAGAAGTCACCAACCATTTAAGCAGAGTTCAAGCACAGCTTGGCAATGCTGCTTATAGCCCAGAGTAAGCACAGCTGAAGCTCAGGCATGTCTAGTGAGCTATTTCTACATGTGCTGCAGGGCAGGCACATCTGTGTTTTGCAATGTGTGCAGCCGACTAGCCCAAATGACCGAAAAAATGTTCCCTTTTACCCATTGCCACTGATGTCTCTGCCACTCTTCACAATTGACTCAGAACCTTTAATATCTCTTTCCTGTGAAAAGAGTATAATGATTTGGCTTGGCTTGTCTATTCTCATTTTCTATTCTAATTTTTCTCCTCCCTAAATTATAGGTACTGTGTGGTGTCTTCCCAGATGCACATCCCCTTTGCATAGTCTTTGATGTGATCCACATGAAGTTACATTGTCCATTATATTCTTCATAGTCTCTCAACTGTTTAGGTATCTTTTATTATGTGCTGCTGAAAGCAGGACAGCCCCTAGCCTTCCTGCCAAAAGAGTTAATGTTTCTGAATGGGTCCAAGCTTCCTCTTTCTTGCCCAGCTGGTTTTTCTGCTGTTGTGCTGGAGTTAGCAATTGCAATGCAGTTGCCTGCAGATTCCACTACTCTGGTCCCTTGTGGGCTATATGCCATATACATTGCCTTTCAGTGTATGTGCGCTAAAGATTTCCTAGGACAGAAAAGCCTAGAAGGGTTCTGCAGAGTCTCTGAGTGAAAACATAGATGAAAGTGTAAAAGCAGGATTGAAAGCACTTGTTTAAGCTATGTGATGGTTTGACTCTGGCTGGGTGCCAGGTGCCCACCAAGCTGCCCTATAGCTCCCTCCCCCAGAGGGACAGGGGAAAGGACAAGATGAATCAGTGGGTCGAGATAAGGCAGTTTTTATTGAAGCGACAGAAAAACAAAAGCAGGGTCTGCACGCGCATAAACAAAAGAAGGAGAAGTCAATCTCTACTTCCCATCAGCAAGCGATGTTCAGGCACATCTTGGGAAGCAGGGCCTCAGCACGCACAGTGGTTCCATCGGAAGGCAGACATTACAGAATGCCCCCCCCCCCGGCTTTTATATCTGAGCTGACATCATATGGTATGGAATATCCCTTTGGTTCCTTCGGGTCAGCTGGCCTGCTTGTTTTCCCTCCCGAGGTCTTGCCCACTCCCTGCCCCTTGATGGGGGAGAATGTTAGAGGGACAGTGCTGCTCAGCAGTAGCCAAAACACTGCTGTGTTATCAACTGAAGCACAGCACTGGCAGGGCTGCTGAACTCTACCTTCGTTAGAACCAATACAGCTCCTTGAAATAAACATTTACAGCTTTTTCGACCTTTTCCTATAGAACATCTCAAGCTTTTCACCAAATTCACTGTGATTTAAAATTTAGAGCAATGCTTCCTTTAGGCTGTTACATTAAAGTCCAGATGCGAGCCGGCTCAATCTCAATTTTTCACCAACTTCCAAATTCCTAACCTGCAGGCAATTGCAAGAAGGTTGGCTGCACTTGCCTATTCATTGACACCACACAGGGTCTCTTTGTATGCAGTGGCAGAGGGATGATGTAGTTTCCCCATTACTGCTTTTGAAATTTACTAACAATTTTTTGAGAGCCGGCTTTTGGCCATGCTTTCCAGGATATTTTCTTATTTACTCTACTGAAATACTATCCATACATAGGATAAAAAAATATTTCTTACTACCTAAAATTTGTACTTCTGCTGCAATATTAAATATTCTGTATCTTTTCTTCACTTAGGCCATATATCTGTATCACAATGACTTGCACAGAAACCCCTAACAAGGGTGAAGCAAAAAGGACTTTGTCAAACCAGTTTTGCCATTAGTCAAGGAGGTAGGACAGAATTTAGGAATACAATTTTGGAGAAACACCTCATATTGCTGCAGGCCCAGGGACAGGAGTGAGCATGTTTTTATGCAGTACTCCTGGTTTGTGCTAGCAGGGAAGGAGTCTCCCCCAGCCTGAAATGCAACTGCTCAGGCCTGACTAGCAACACTGGCATTACTGGGCTGCTGTGCATTTGTAGCTCCCATTCAGACTTCATCCTCTGTTTCTGCCCTGCAATTTCCTTTCCAGATCCTTACCCCATCTTCCTGCTGAAATTTTGTCCAAGAGCTCATATTTCTAACGCTCCAAAGATGTAATTTTTGTGTGTACAGTGTCCTTCATGGACTAGACAGCCATCGTGCATGTTCTTTAGTGGCCATTGAGCCTCAGGCCCATCTCAGGCATGTTGACTGTTTTGGCTAAGCTTGAGAAATCTGCTTCTGCTCTTAGATCATATTCAGGACTGAGGAAACCATGGATACATCCCTTACTCATTTGTGTATGCCGTTAAAAGGAATACAGTGATGTAGTATGTTTATTATTGTTCATAATTTGCAGTAACAGGTTTAGTTGGGTTTTTTTTATATTTTCTCTTAGGTTTAAAAGCATATATGATTGAGCATCTCTCCTCAAAGGGCAGAAATATGGATTTTTGAGACAGCAAGGCAGGAAAACATTTCATGGGTTCTTCAAATAGCCATGCTACTTAGAGATAGCAGCACCCCTGACCCGAGCACCACCACTCCTCTCCTATCTGAAGGTTTCAGGAGTTGGAAGTTTGTGGATGGGTGTTGCCTCTTTACCCTTGCTATAACTTCATGGTTACTGGAAAATCACACTGAATCACTCTGCTGGTGCCTCTTGCACATCCTGTGTTTCTTTAAACTTCCCCATTCCCTTTCTGTCTCTTTACACCTCCTCACCCCCATCTAGCATTGCACAAGCTCTTTTGAGGCTGCACACCCTGCTGCACCCTGGCTGCTGTTAGGCCAACCTGTACCCTGAGATCTCTCTCCTTGCCCATGGTCAGCAGTCTTTGCTGGAGCTGAGCTTTCCAACTTGAACATTAGCCTCAGCTATAAAGTTAGGTAGAAACATAGGAAACTTTCCAAAATCAGGCACATTTTAAAACCCTTTGAATTTCATATGAGAGTGAATCACAGAAAGAGTCATTTTCTTCTCATGCTGAATAGAGAACTGCATTAAAATTGGGAAGGAAAATGACTATTAAGCAACTTTATTTGTTTCATGTTAAGACAGCCACTGTAAACTTTTTGAGCTCCCCTCTACCGTTTTTTTGCCTAATTTTGAGAAAAAACAGAGTTCTTTCTGCCCCTCCCCAAATCAAAAGAAACGTCTCATTTTGAGATTGAATTAAACATTTTAATCCACTGTGAATGCTCCCTTACCAGAAAGCAGATGAACTGTAACCAAAAACGTGTTCTCAGTGTCACCAACAAACTGACTGAATCCCTAATCCACACAGTTTGAGGGAAAGGCCTGCTTTGAGTCCAGGACTGGAAAATTGACTTGATGCTGCATTTGACTTTGGTGACCCTTGGAGAGAGAGGACATTTGAGTCAGCTACAGCTCAGTGACACCCTCAAATGCCCAGAGAGCCGTGGCAGGGGCACAAGTGTGGTTGGCAGTGCCTGTTCACATCCAGCTCTTAAACTCTGCCACGGCAGCCTCTAATTTCTATGCCCAGGAGCCGGTGATCCATGAGTGTGGTGCTCTTTCCCAGCAGTGGTGATCACTACCTCGGCAATGCTCCCAGGCCCACCGATCCTGTGAGCAAATGGCCCAAGGTCACTCATCCCAACCAGGCCTGCCGTTCCACAGAGCACTGTGTTCAGTTACTAGGCTGGAGCCTGCTGCTTCACTTTCCAAACTTTATTAATTTCAGTGTATATTGTGGTTGGCTGTGCTTCTCCATAGCTGGTGGGTTTTGTGGTACAGATGGAAAATGGGCTTATACAAGGAGCCGTCTTCAAATGCAAACCTTGAGGGGGCTGGACTTGGGAACTTTCCTGTGCATTTGTGTCACGCCATGAAGTGCAGGCAGCAATTTTAAAGCATCTGCACTTCTGTGCACAGGGCTTCATTCAAGGGCTTTCCTAAGTGAAGGGAAACAAAGTGGCTGGAACCTGCACAGGCAAGCATCTCCTTAGTGCTGATGTCCTCCACTGAGCAGGAGAGCATCCAGGCTGTCTAGTTGCCTGGATGAGGTTTTGCTTTTTAATGCTGACACACAAGATGTCTCAATGCCAGCAAAAAATGTAGAGGAATGTACTCTAGGTAATGCATTTGAGCATTTGAGCATCCTAGGAGGGTGGGAAGTGGCTAGGTGGGATTCCTCCAGTAAAGGGAGATCTTGGTTCTATGTTGCCAAAATAAGTTTGACATGCCCCGTAAGGTCACTTAGCTTCACCAGCAGAAGTTGTGAAAGTTGTTACTGTCCTACTGTTCCCAGCTCTTGGAGAAGGGATTCCTTCCACTGTCTTTGAGGCAGGATGAGAAGGGTTTTGGGATGCTTCCTTTGCCCTTCACTCCCTATTTTTACTGGAGCAGTCGTCTGAAAGGGGTCCTAAGCCACAACAACAGCTCTGGGGTGGCCATGGCCTCTCCTGGCTCTTGCTCAGTGGCAATCCTGGGAAAGGGAATCAGCTACTACAGTCACACTGAGATTTTAAGATCTGTACAAAATTCAGTGAACCTTTGTCGAATCTGAATGATGTTCAGCATGTATTTAACTGCGGATATCCAACTTATTCTCCTGGCTCTCGGGAGATAAGAGAGGGCAGCATGGCCAGGGGGTGACTCATTCCATCACCTTTGAGGACAAATTGAACCTTTCCCTACAGGAGACTTCCTGTTCTTCTAAAGGACATTAAGCAAGAGGAATTCAAAGGGCAGAAGGAAAGATGTAAGCCAAGACGAAGCAGGAAAAGAAGATGGAGAAAAACAGAGAGGCAGAAGGAAGGACTAACTGCCATAAAACAAAGGTGTGACTGTGAAAACAAACCCACCAAATGACAGAGGGAGGGATACCGGGATGTCTCTGGGGACATGGATTTGCTGCAAGGGCAAATCACTGAGTAGCTCTGCTCCTCTGACAGCACTTTCTGCTGCACAGTGTTGTCCTCGTGTTCAATATTTCTTGTTCAGTGGATACCACAAGTGAAGGTAGACAATGGAAAATATGAGTTCAGTTACTCAAGACAGAAGAAACTCACACCATGTTGTACCTTGTAGTTGAAACTAATCAAGCACACTTGGAGAAAAAATGCAAAAACATTTTTCAATATCTCTTTCTCTGTCACTGTCTCTTATAGTTAGATGTTTTGGGTAGCAAAGAACAGGATACAGTGCAGAAACCACCATAATTTTTTCATGGCTAAACCCCTGGTATCTACAAAATCAATAACTTTTATTAGAAATACAGGGTCTTGCACAAGGTTTGTTTTTTGTCACATTTCACTGTTTCATTGCTTTTATATTAAAAATGTACCCACCAAATATTACTTATATTTCTCCCTCTCTGTAAAACTTCTACCTTCATAGCTTGTCCCCAGCGTTTCCTCACCTTTGGCTCTTCTGTTTCTATAACAGCTCTGGAAGACCTTCCCCTTCCTTTCAGAAAGGAAGTTGCAAAGTTGACCTTACTTTTTTGTTGGAGATGTGAAGGACCATCCTACACCTTTCTTTGGGTCCAGCCTTGCAGTCCTCCCCTGTCCCTTTCAATGCACTCAGAGCCACAGCACACTCAGAGCTGGAGGGAGGCAAGGTTTCTCTTAGGTCTTCAGAGACTCTGCAATATTCTGCACCTTCCCTCTGGTGTCAAGGAGAGTCACGTGAGAATTATTTCCAGAAGAAAGAAGTATTTGAAAATAGGGCCAAGGGATCAGATAAAGACCTTGGGACTTGTGTGTAGACCATGCAGTGTCTAAAAATTTAGGTATCCATCATGGGTAGGCTGTTTCAGAGTCAAAACATGACCTGTACAATCAATGGGAAGGGTAACACAGCTCCAAATTTCCAACACTGGTTAACCAGCAACCAGGAGTCAGTTGTCAGGAGAAATTAAGCCAGATGTCCTCCCCTCTTCCTGCTCCTCCCCAGTGCCTGAATCAGAGCTGTACCCTGGGTGCTCTACATCCCCTCAGGACACAGTGTGTAGGGAGCACCTTAGTGCTGGCATGAAGATGTTTTGCTGCTTAGAAGGTGTTCTGCACCATGTCAGTGCTACTCTCTGCCACTGTCCTTGCTGCAGCTCAGAGGGTTTCTCCAGAAAAGGGCCTTGTGTCTAGGTCTCCCACCAAACAGGCTAAAAGATTACAAAATTAGATTTTCTTGATTTTTAGTATTTTGGTAGTTTGATTTTTCTGTTTATTTGGGTGCTTTTGGTTTTGGTTGGTTGGTTTTGGTTTGGTTTGCATTTTTTTCCTTCTTTGGTGTGTTTTTTTGTTTGTTTCTGTTTTGGTTGGTTTTTTGGTTTCATTTTGTTCCCTGACCCCAGATTCAGGAAACTCATAATTTTGACCCATGGGAGAGAAACTTTCAAAGTATAAGGTAAGGGCTGTCCCTGCCTGGAAAGACTCAGCTGGGGAGGGATGGACATGCAAGAGCTACAGGGACCTGACTGCATTGCCTTCAGGCTGAAAAAGAAGCTGAACACAGATTTCACATTTCCTATGTAAGCATTCTGCCACTAGGCTAAGAGCTAACTTTATTTATTTACCTACAACTGCAGTTTATTTCACATTTTACTGATGGCACCTGTGAACATATAAAACTTATTTTCTGAAGAATGTGCAAAGGAATTGCACAGGAAATGTTTCAGGTGTTGGTGAAAAGTGCATGTGACTTATTATTCCCATTTTTAAAACATGAAACTTGAAAATACTTCTTGATCTGGGGATAAAAAATTCTGCTTGAATTTGGTGACCAATCAGACAGACCAGCTAGTGAGCAAGCAGCAGCTGTGGCGCAGCATTCACAAGTAAGTACACAGTCAGCAAGATGTTCCCATGCATTATTCAGTGAATAATTCTAAATAATGAAAACACTGAAATCTGTGTGCAGATGTAATACAGAGGACCAAATTAAATGTGTTGTTTAATAGAAGAAGCTGACCCAGGTCTAGTGGAGACCAAGTTGTTCAGAAGCCTTTGGGGCTATGTGACATGAATCTACTGAATGCTAATGAGAGTAATCCAAGTCCAGCAATCACTGGTGGGTGGCAGGTATCATTCAAAGTGACAAAGCAGTTTCCAGAATACATAAGCTTCGCTCACAGGCTACACCTTCACTGCAGAGTCACCTCCTGAGTGATTTCCATTTTCCAGGTCAGCTCCTTAGGAGCGGACTGCAGGCGGCTGGGAACCTGTTGGCATGGCACCCGCCAGGAGTTTGCAGCTTGCGGTGACCCTGGTGGCGGCTGCCAGGCTGTGGGCATCCAGGCTCCAGCCTATCCCCCCCTTCACACTACCTTTGCATGCAGACTTGCCTTGTATTAATGGCAATATGCAGTTTAGAATCTGAATCAATTCTTACAGACAATATATGTGCCTGCATGTATCAGTCTGGGGACGTTACAGCTTTGCATGCCTTTGGTGGTTTTACCCTGAACAGTAGCACATATTCAAATACTACAGTATTACCACAGTAACACTTTTATCCCTTAAGGTACCCTTCAGAGTGATCATATGAATTAATAAACCTTGAACCATTGAGGCAAAAATAACTCCTGACCAACACCTTCTTGGAATTTTATTTCTCACATTACAATCTAGAGGAGAGGAGCTAAAGCTCACAGCTGTTGTAGCAAATTTCCCTGTTGTTTTCAAAATGTTCCTGATGGACATGAGGCAAAACTGCAGAAAAGTTACTGAAGGTTAGTGGGGAATAACAGCAGATTTGTATGTAAACAAGAATACCTAGACCCTGGTAAGATGTTTTGTCAAGCATAACTTGTCATAAAGCCAAACACAGGTAAGTTAATTAAAGTAAAAAGTTGCACATACTTTTACTGATTTCTGAAGCCTTGTTAGTTTTGTCCATACAGCCAATATGTTGCTGGCTTGCAATTAAGACCTGGCAGTGACAAAAAAGAACAATAACAAGAAATTGAATCAGTTACTTTTTCTAAAGTAAGAAAAAAACCAACACTATGGAGAGAAAGGACGGAAGTTGTGAAAGATCTACTTACTGCTTTATTTTCAACAGTCACATCCTTAGCTTTAATGGTGCTCAAAATACCAGTCACAGATTATGACTCTGAAGGAAAACACACAGTGTTTTCTGATGACTGAAAGGTTTATTCTAAAGGCACCACGGGAGAAGAAGGTCCTGGGTGTTCAGCAGGTTTGCAATGTTGTACAAGAAGTCAGAGAGAAATTGATCTACAACTTGCAGTAAATGGATTTACAAGTCTTATTGACTACCCTGATGAATTACTGCTACCAAAAAGCTCTGAAGTGCAAGCCTGTAATAAAGGTTTTCCTTTCACATATTCAGCCTGGACAATCTGCTGGCATTCTGCATTGATACAGGCTTTTATTTTTACTGGAAAAATGCAAGAGGCAGGTTGACACAGTTTTTCTATTCCCAGGGTTTGGTGATCCATAGGTGTTTTGAAGTATCCAGATTCTTTTTATGAAAGCCCTCAAACTTTTGGGATCATATGTTGTAGCATGAACCACACTTTATTTTACTTCAGTTGTTACAGAGTTCCAAAATACTGTCTTTGCATGGCTGTTAGGCTTTATTCAAAACACTTCAGAAATCTGGATCAAGTTGTGTTTTCATTAGAACCACAAGCTGGATGGGAAAAGCTGGATGATTTTGCTTCCTTCCCCCACCCCCCAAACATCCAGCCTTTTCCTGCTGTGAGAAAGTAGGGCTGTTATCTGAAAGTGTGTGGTCACAGGCTGCAGTGCCGTGCAGTCACCAGGTGATCTCATATGCCCATGCCTGTAAGAGGCACATCAAAATGAAGAATTGTCTGCCAAGTGGTTTGATGAAGTCTGCAAACTGTATTTTGATTTGGCATTATACAGTAGGTGTGACTTTCACCTTGAGGTTTAGTATTGAAACTGTTCTGGCCAGTAATGCCTCATTTGAGAAGTTTTAGCTAAGGGAAGGGAGTTTGGATTTTTATGGAGGGAGAAAATTGTCTGAGGGGAACAGCCTGGGCTTTTAGAAAAACCTACGTTACTGCCTTTAAATGTAGGGCTTTAAGGCTATTGTTGTTCCTGGAGTCTGGGCCAGAGCTCCCATGGCCAGTTCTGGAAAATTCTCAGCTGCTCTCTCACTAAAAATGTGGACAGCATGGATACCTCTTAGAAAATGAGGTATCTTGAGCAGCTCTGGCAGTTGTCCTTGCTTGGAGCAATTCAGCTAGGGACTGAACAGAAATAAAACAGCAAACCCTGAGAAAGCCACAGAAATACAGAAAGAACCCACAAGTCCTTTAGAAAGGTGCAGAAAAATATCCCACACCCCTACCCTCAAAATTTGTTTCCTAACCAAAATTGTTCCTTTGCAACATCATTTCATGGGAGAGATGAATAATTTGAAGATCAGAGAAAAAAAAGTTATTCCGATTTAAGGGAAATTACAAAGACATGGTCTATCCTTTCAACATGCAGAGACTGACAGAGTTCAAGGCTTAGCAGAATTTTACCTGCATTTTAGCTTATTGAAGGAGAGCCATTATTGAAACTATTAAACTCATTCTGTCAGGGTTAACAACAATGGAAGTATGAGATTAGGCATGGAATCCTTAATATCAACCCTCCAAAAGTCTATTTTCATTTTCAAAAGCATGTTTTCAAATCAAACAGACATCAAAAGAAGGTGTGTAATGAACACGGAAATGTCTGTTTTCTAAAAGGAAAAAGTTGTGAAGAAAAATTTTCTCCCTTTTGTAACTCTTCTATCTTCTAGTTCAAAATACTATGACATCTTGTGAAGAGGGGAAGACAAGAGTAAACTTGAAAAGGGTGCAATATTTCATTGTGGGATTTTTAAGCTGAAGCAATCAAAACTTTTTTCTCTATTTTTCCTATCATCATTCTTTTCCTCACCAGAAAATTATCACTGCCAGATTTGGAACAGTCTAACCTCCTTCCTAGGGATATTCCTTCTGCACATATCCATCTTTGATAATACCTGTGATGACTTTGAATAATTGAAATTAGGTTGGGTAAAACAAACAGAGTGAATGCAAAACCTGAAAGTTCTAATCAGGTTAGCTGTGAGCCTCACTGCTCACCCAGGGCCTTCACGTTGAGTTTTGTGTTGCTGTGACATCCTGCTGGCTATGCCCAAGTCAAACTGCTGTCAGCCTGCCATGCCCGTGTGTGGCTGCAGGAGCAGATCGTCTCAGCACTGACTGCCACAGTGTTGTCCCCTCAGTGCTGGCACAGTTCTAAGGCAAGATCTTTCCCTCACCACAATCCAGGTTTGCAGTTTGAAGGGGGAAGTCTACAAAGAAGTTATTGCAGAGTACTAGTGTCCAAAGGTTTGTTATCAGCAGTGTGGGAACAGCAGCTTGAGCAAATTTAGATGAAGATTAGAAAAATATTTCCTGCCTGAGAAAAATGGAACAATATGCCAAGAACGCGTGTGAAGCCCATAATTTGGTGGTTTTCAGCTCCAGACTGTAAGGAACAGCCCTGCAAAGTCAGGGAAGGATGTAACTGCTCTGAGTAATTTAGCTTAATCTGTGCTTTCTAAAGTCTGTATTGCATTTTTAAGATACCTAGTGACACACGGGTGTTAATATAACTCTGTACATGAATAGATTGTGAAGGTGTGTGGGCTGATGCAAGCACTCCTTGTTTTGAGCACTGTTCTGTATACTTTGTGATGGCTCACATGAGGGGAAGGGCTGGTGCCACACATCCTCAGCCAGAAAGAGGCATCAGTACCTTCCCTTCCAATCCCCTCCTCTCCTGCAGCCGGACAGGGCTCATGTGTGACCAGTGCTGCACTCACCTTCCATGGATGTTTGAAACTGGGGAATTGGATACAGTCTCATACTGTGCAGGGTGGGGGCAAGGGGCAACAGGCAGGGAACAAAAAGAGAAATTAAATCCTCCATGGCGCCAGATTAAATCTCTGTGTGGAATACGGTTCCAGTACAAAGCTCTTCTGGAGAAATTTTGGGTATGCAGATAGACCACGTCAGCTGTTTCTTGATTACAGGCTGTGAGCATGCTCTTGCCTATGTGCTATGTGCTATGTGCAACTTTTCCCCTGAGCAGGGAGAGAGATGTGTGTATATCTGCCCTGGAGTATGAGCATCCCCATGGGTGGCTACCCAGAGCAACTGACAGCATCCTTGTTTGTTCTCATCTCTTGCTTGTTCTTATCACAGGCCAAGCTGTTTGTGAACTGTGTGCAAAGATATTAAGAATAAAACAGCCTGTTTAAGAATTAAGAAATACCAGCTTTCTTTATCAGGAGGAGAGAGGATTTCCTGGCGTATCTGAATTTGGAGTTTGTTTATAATATTTACATTTGCATTCAGTTAAAGTTATCAACAGTAACAATGAAAACTCAGTGGCTCTACAGCAGTGTCACAGACAATGCCAGCAGGGCCCTTGGCATTACATGATATGATTAATATGAAATTCTATGCTGTTGCAGTACATCACTACAGTGTGATATACCTTTTCTCAATGGATGCTAAAAGTGAGCATAGGTATTTTGTGTTAGGAGAAAATTCATTATTCCGGACACAAAATCCTCTGCTACAAACCAGAATGCACCCTCATTCAAATGAACCACATACAACAGAAGAACATATCCAGAGGAAAAAAAAATTCTTTCTTCTTCTGCAACTTTTTAAACATAATTTATGTTAATTTAATTGCAAACACTGTAACTATAAATAGACAGATATTTTGAATACTGAGTTTTATGTGACACAGGAATATCCTGTTTTAGTATGTGCATAACTACTCTGCAATTACGATAGCGACAGGGGGTCTAGTCAGCCTTATGACACAGCAGCCCTTTTTTTATGGTGCATGTTTCTTTCAGCTTTTCATGCTGAAAATAATTCAATGAAGCAAAGTTTTTGTCTAAATTTTTCTGTAAGTTCTCACTTTCAGAATTTTGTTTTGACCAGTATTAACCCCTTACATTTTGTGTTTTAGCTTATTTCAACAGGAGGTTCTTGTTAATTTTTCTTTTCTATGCCATTATCTTTCATTCTACACACAGTACCAAGGGAATACATTTTCCTGCAGTATTTTCAGTGGCACAAAGAATGGAAAACACAGGGCACTTCATGCTGTTTATTGTATTTGTGTACATGTGGGTATGAAGATTATATATATATATATATATTAGTGGTTAATTATAGGTTAAGTAATTTTTCTTTGATGAAAATCCATTATGTGAAGATAACCACTATATAACAGGAGAAGATGTTATGAGCAGAGACAACAACTGCCAACAATTAAACCTTGAATGCATATATCTCATTACAGGATTCCTTTTGGGTCAGACCTGCTATATTCCACTCTGCTCTAGATTGCTGGAGTTCACACTGACCCAGCTATCACATAATTATGGAAAACAGTACACACACAACAGTAACTACAAAGACCCAGAAAGGAAGTTACAGCATCATGACCGCTTGCCACATATATAGCAACTTGCTCTTAGATGACAGATGTAAGGCCTGGGAAGTGCTGGTGTTGCTGTGGGACTCAGAGAAGCTCATCCAGTGTCTGGGAAGACTGGTCTGTCTCACAAGCTGAGGTTCGTGCTTGTCACAAGACCTGGGATTCTAGTGCAGAGGAATGACTGGACCAGCAGTCATAGCTAGAGAGCTTGGCCTTCCCGTGAGAGTTTGCTTAGCTGTAGAGCCAGTGGACATCAGGAACCCTCTGTTCCAGGTACCAGGCACTGTGCATTTGGGTGCATCTTATGTCCAGATTCCAGATCTGAAACAACATCTGGAAGAAACACAAGAGTCTGTGTTATTCCGAGGAGACTAGACAGCCCAGAAGCCCTCCTGCTTTAACAGTGTGACAATTTGCTTTGATTTTTTTCATGTTATGTTTCTCAACACATCAAAGCAAGGAAGAAGCAATGAAGCTGTGCCGGGAAGAGCACTGATGTTGACATGTTTTGCAACAGCAGTCCCTTGTAAACTAATGGAAGCCCCACTTGGCACCTCAGGCAACAGGGCGGGAGACACGCTGCTGCATATAGTCTTGCACCTATATTTCATGACATCAAGCTTGTCACACAAGCCCCCCACCTGAGTGTTAACTACCCCTGGCCTGCATGCAACAGGTGAATCCCCAGGGAGATGGGCTTCATGCCTGAGTCCGCTCTGCTGTCTTATTCAGCAAGGAGGCAGACAGCACCCACTCACCACCATCATCTGGAAGGGAGATATTGATCCTAGAGGGAAGACTTGACTCTCCAGGCCAAGGTAGAGCTTATATGTGTGTGGCTCTCTGAGTGCATACAGGTGCCAAAAGAGATACACCACTTTCCAGACTGGCTTTCTTGGGTGGTGAAGTGTCACTGAAGGAGCAGGCACATGTGTCCCAGCAGGCATCATGTCTGTGCCTGTGGGGCACTCAGGTTGAACATAAGTCCGCGTTTGCAAAGGTCTCAGAGGCCAACACCTATATGGCTCTGCCCTGATTTTGACCCTGCATGTCCACATTATCCAAAGCCCCGTGGCAGGTGGTGCGGTGTGACTCTGATGTGAGACACTCCTGAGAGCCCCAGGATGGATGCCAGCAGCTCAGGTACTCTGCCGTGGGTGCAGCTGATGGCAAGCCCCTGTGCAGGTCCTGGACTGAGGGCACACGGAGCAATAGGCATGGCTGGGGTTGCTGGCAGGTGGTGAGAGCCTGGATGCTGGAAGTAGGGATGGTACAAGATGGAGCAGGTGGCACTGTCTCACATTTCCTTCCTGGCAGTGCCTGTCCTCCCAGCGCTGCAGGGCTCTGCATGGATTGCTGTTTGAAGGATTCAAGGATACCATTAAGAAAACGAAAATGTGCAGAAGAAGGCTCTAAGCAGACTGATCCTGGACTCATTTTTACAGTATCTGTAAAAGTTTCAAGTTGTTGATTTTCCTTGCCTTTACTTTTTCTTTACCATTGTGAGGAGCTCCATCCTTCTCACTTTCTGCTCTGCTCTGAGCCTGCAGGATTGTCCACAGACACTGGATGGATGAGGAAAAATGTCTCTGGTAAGTGAGATCCTAACCTCACCCTTTCCAGGGGCTAGTTCATTCCTAGTGGTCTCATAACTTTTTGTGAACTTTTTCCAGCTAAGTGTGGCTCAACGTCTTCATTGGCAGACATCCTTCTATTTTTCTGGGGGATTTTGTGTACTGTTTTAGTTTTGGTTTGGTTTGGTTTCGGGTTTTTAAAATGTATGTTTGAAATACAAATCTGAGGAGTCTGAGGGGCTGAGTATAGATTTTTAATTCTTTAAAAATTTCTGTTGCATAGGAGAAGGATGTTTTTCCCTATATCTGATACATGCTAAATGGTGTTTGTGAGATAGCTTATGAACTTCTATTATACATTAAAAACACAAATTCCAAGCGGTGATAATAGCCATCAGTTTGGTGACAAAAGTCTGCTTGGATGGGGGACATGGGGAGGAATGGAATGCATGTTAATTCAGTGATGGAGGAGGTAGGGGAAGTGTGTGTGGTGAAAAGGTTGCAAACAAGAATGAAAGGAGTGTAAAAATGTAGTCAGTAATCTAGGCTTCCTCTTGCTATTTTTGTGAAGACATTCTTCGTCCACATTAGGAATGAGAAATTACAGTGGGCTGGGTGGTGGCTGCTGGAGGTGTAGGAAGCATTGCTGACATCGAAGAGGATAGGAGGTCTCCCAGAGGAGGGACCAGATGAAACAGTGGTTGGAACTAACAGATGTGGTATACAATTTGCTCTTGTATCTCACTCACAGCGAACAAACATTTGGCTGGCAACAAAAGAAAGACTTAAGACCCTCTGCTGAGCATAAAATAGCTACAAATATAATGAGCCTGTGGAAAAAAAAATGCAACCCTAGTGGTGTCATTAGAATGAAATGTCTTTTGGGTGTCAGAGGGTGCAATACTGCAGAGATCCCCTCTGGAAATGAGTGCACAGGTCCTTTCTCTGTTTAGGAAGGAGCTCAGATGGGAGTGAGGCAGAGAGAGGTTCCTAGAACTGCTAAAGCAGTGGTAACCTGTCCTAAGGGCCAGAATCCCGGTTTCTTGCTTTTGCCAGCGGAGAAAGGGACATGGCCACTCTCTGTAAATATCTCAGAAAGCAGAGTGGTTTAATACCAAGCTGGAAAACAGTCACAACTAAAAGAAAATACTGACTTCAAAACAAATGCCTAATAACCATCCCCGAAAAAATTGAACAAGGAATTAGCAGCATGTTTTTTGTTGCCTTTGGAGTAAGTTATTTTCACATCTATTCATTCTGTTGGGGACATAAACCTGTTCTACATTTTGCTTAATCCCTTTATGGAACAATAAATTTTGATGCATTTGCTTGAGGCAGCAGGGTCTGATCTCCATGTCCCTTCCAGCCTTGTTTTCCATGAAAGCTGTATTCCTAGGAGGCTTTAGTTTCAGTAATGCTTAGAGCAGATCTGCTATGGAGTCAGCTTCTTTAAATATGTAAGCCAGAACCTTAAGAGCTGTTCCTAGAAACATGGAATATATGTTCATTTCATACCATAAAAGTTCCTTACTCAATGCCAGACTGACAATAATCAGTCATATTTGCTAAGAGTCTCTGCCAAGAACTATTTTATCAAAGAGAAAACTGTATATATCTATCAATATTTGCAACAAGAAAGCCTTCAAATCTCAGTGTTGAGCAACTCTGAGTTGACCTGCAGCTTCTCCCTGGCACTGCCAGACTCTACAGGTGGCTAGGTACCACATCTAAATTCATGCTAACATATTTCATCTGAGCCTTTCCTAGAGACGTGGCAGTGACTTTTTTGGATGTGCCATGGTGAGTCACTCCTTCAAGACACTGAGAGAGGGTTACTGTGGGGATAGCAAAGGGACAAGTCTGAGCCTTGTGGAGGAGAGAGTGGTTTACATTTTCTGGTTAGGAAAGGCTCACATGTTCATGAATATAGCCATGAGTCAGAATTTAGAGGAATTATTTGGGAATCCTCTATACAAAGCTCACCTGCAACTCAGCTAGACTTAGTAGCTGAGACAGTCCTCCAAAGCATACTTCCCAAACCACAGGAGTTTTCTCCTTGTGTCCTTTCACTTTCCAGGGTCCAAATTCAGCTCCAGCCCTTTGGATGGCAGCATCAGCCCTCCTAAAGCTTATAAGAGAAATGGGCTGATATTTCAAGCTACTTATCTTGACCTATATTGATAAAATTTTGCCAGAGCATTCAGAGCCTTGGTGATGCTCTTGGAGAAGAGATCAATGTGCTGGAAGACTTGTAGTTTCTTGAATGATTAAGGGGCTCCTCTCACTGGCACAATATATTTCAAATATTTTGAAAAATAATGTTTTACTGTAGCACTTACATGGCCACTTTCTCAGTGGACATCTCTGGTATTTAAACAAAATACCAGCCAACAGTCCTGCGAGAAGCAGTGATTCTTCCTGAAAATTTAGAAATGGTTTGCCCTTAGGCTACTGCAAACGATTATAAGCTTTGCCATTCTTCTGGAGAAGAGAGGTGGTAGCTGTGTAATGGTTCCCATCACACAAGAAAAAGAAATCTTTCTCATTGTCTGTGCTGGGGCCAGCTCAGTGCCCCACAGTGCTGGCAAAATAAGGGTCACAATTGAGTCAAAACTCAAAAGGTTCACAATTGCTCTAGAGAGGTTCAGTTTATTAAGGGAAGACCTCCAAGGCTTCTCTGGGGTTCCATAGCAATCCTTTCCATGAAGAAATTCCTGATTTCCAACCTGAAATGGCTTTAGCACACAGCTTGAGGCTATTTCTCCTCATCCTGTCACTTGTTGTCTGGGAGAAGAGGCCAATCCCCACCTGGCTACAATCTCCTTTCAGGCAGGTGTAGAGTGTTATAAGGTCACCCCTGAACCTTCTTTTTTCCAGGCTAAATAGCCCGAGCTCCCTCAGCTGCTCCTCACAGGACTTGTGCTCCAGACCCTTCGCCAGCTCTGTTGCCCCTCTCTGGACTCACTCCAGCCCCTCAATGTCTTTCTTGGAGTGAGGGGCTCAGAACTGGACACAGCACTCGAGGTGTGGCCTCACCAGTGCTGAGTACAGGGGGACAATCCCTGGCTTGGTACTGCTGGCCACACTATTGCTGATCCAGCCCAGGATGCCTTTGGCTTTCTTGGCCACCTGGGCACACACTGGTTCATGTTCAGCCGCTGTCACCAGCACCCCAAGGTCCTTTTCCTCTGGGCAGCTTTCCAGCCACTTTGTCCCAGCCTGTGTTGTTCTTTGGGTTTGTTGTGACCCAAGGGCAGGACTCAGCATTTGGCTTTATTGAACCTCACACCATTGGCCTTGCCCATTGATCCAGCCTATCCAGACCACTCTATAGAGCCTTCCTGCCTCCATCAAATCAACCCTCCCACCCAACTCAGTGTTGTCTACAAACTGAGTGTGTATTCTATCCCCTCATCCAGATCATCAATAAAGGTATTGAACAGGGCTGGCCCCAGTACTGAACCCTGGAAAACATCACCCTTGGCTGACCACCAGCTGGATGTCACTCCATTCACAACCACTCTCTACGCTTGGCCATCCCAACAGCTTTTACCCAAAGAAGTGTGCATCTGTTCAAGCTGTTGGCTGCCAACTTTTCCAGGAGAATGCTGTGGGGTCGGTACCAAAAGGTTTGCTTAAAGCCCAGGTATACAACAGCCACAGCCCGTGACCACACTGGTCATGACCAACATGTTTCCTCCTGGAAGGCTGTGCGCTCTGGTGTTTTGTGCGATGGAAAGACCCAGACTGAGACCAGGAGACAGAAAATTTCTTGTGATTTACAGAGCTATAGGACCAAGCTCAAAGTCCTACTCATGAGCTGAGCAAGAATACAAGAGAGGTTAAATCCTTGTCTGTGGAGAACCACACAGAAGCATCATATCTTTTAGAGTAAGAATTCTCACTGATCATGCAAGCTTACAAGAAAAGCCATAAAAGAGAGGGATATTTCCAAAATACCATGTGTACAAAGAATCCCTACCACTAAAGTATATCTCATCCTGTCTGTTACAGCCTGACACCCTCAGGGACATTTGGGGCTCAGCAGAATACATCCACATCCTCTTTTTATCTCATTTTCTATGCCCACACTGTATTAACCTGTATTTGACCATGTTGTAGACAAACCAGGATTTTGCTAGGAATGCATGGAAGGGTGTCAAGGCTGACCTCAAAAGACAGCTAGGTACTCCAGCACTGTTCCTCTTCCCTCTTATTTCTCCTCCAGAGCATGCTGGACCCTGTACTCATTCATGAGAAAAGCTGGGAACTGCAGATAAGAATTGTGGTGGGAACTTTCAGATCTCTGAGCTCTGTGGTCATGCTGCTCAGAAGGAAGCAGCCAGGACTGCAAGATCCCCAGGCTGACCAGCACCTGCAACCTAAAAAGGTAATACTGAACATGTTATCCTTTTTACTAGGTTCAAGGAAAATTTAAAAAATACTAAAATTACCACAGAACCAGCCTACATGCTGTTCATGGTCCACACAGCAGCACACAGCAGGCCTAGCTTCCTACTTTTGGGTTTATACTGGAGAAGGAAGGTGATAAATCAGGTTTTGTGGGTCATTCAATATGTAAAGTAAGTGGTGGTTTGGAAATGTGAGACAGAGTTAAAAAAATCCCAGACCTTTTTGAATACTGAAATATGTAGATCTGTCTCTATAAAAAAAAAAATTTAAAAAAAAGAAAAGAAAAAAAAAAGAAAAAAAAAGAGAGAGAGAAAAAAAAAAGAAAAAAGAGAGAGAGAAAAAGAAAAAGAGATAGATAGATAGATAGATGTTCACATGCAACTCCAGGGGCTTATTAATTAGGAGATGGAGGAAAAGAAATATGTAAGTATTTTGTGCCATAATGCTTGAAGATACCATAATTTGACCTGAGTCTTTAGTCACTACTGCTTAGCTCTTTATCTTCTGAAAGTTCAGTAAAATATCTCACTGAATTCCAGAACTGCTAAGTATTGCAGCACAGAAGCATCTGGTAATTTTGAAGGAATATTTGTGTTAACTGCAGTATTCTGTGGAGACTTAATATAAAGAAATATATTCAGGAACTCAGTTTGCTATATTGGAAATGGGAATTGGGAGCATCACTGTGAGGAGCTGCCTTTTTCACTTATCAGGTTTAATTTTGTTAACAAATGCAAATTATTTGTTAAACAAATATAAAATAAAGTGAGAATAAGAATGAACTTTGTGTCATCACTGGGCTCTTCAGTCTAAACAACTCACTAAAAATAACCAAAAACCCCTGGGTACCAGGTGCTTTTTATCTTGGGTTTACACTACCCTTTAATGAAAGGCTTGGGAAGAAAATGCCTGAAGAAACCACCTTAATACTTCAGCATTTTCATGTCAGTCACACATTTCCTTGAAGGCCAGGTTTAGACCTGTTTAAGGTCTAATGTACTTGAAGAGCAAAAAGAGCTGTGTGTTATTAGACAGAATCCCTTTTATACACAAAGTATTGGATCAATTTGACCCTGACTGTGTCTCTCTCCACTTTATTGTCCCATTTCTTCAAACCTTTGACATTATCTTAAAGAAGGGGCTGATTGAACTGAAGGTCTGGCACTTGTCAGTTGTGGGTAACATTGGCTTCAGTCAGTCATGTTCACACATAAATGAGCCATGACAGAAATAGACTGGTGCATAGAAAAAGCAAGTTTACTGGAGGTAATGTTCTTGTGTAAGTGTAAAAAATAATAAAGTTGCTCTGCAGGAAAACAGCCTGAAGTACCTAACAGAGAGATGTATTCTCTCTTTTGCTATCAGGAGCTATCCCTTTAGAAATGAGCACTTTGTGGGGAAAAAAAACAAAAGGCGTATAATTATAAAGGCTGCTTCTGCTCTGTGAGATAATGAGTTAGTCTCCTGCTTGTGAACAGAAGACATTGCTGTGTACAGAGATACTGCTGCAGCAGTATTGTGGTGACATCCATTCTTCCTTAGAGAAAGGTGACGCGTATCTTGAGTAAAAGAGCAGAAATAGAAATACCATCCCTTTGCTATTCTCAGGGGGTTTTTGTTCTTTCTATTTGTCTAGAAATTAGGAATCTGAAAAAAATTACCTTCCATTCAAGCTAGAGAAGGAAAAACCAATTTAAATGCAGACCTCCCTAACTGGGAAAAATTAAACCCAGTATGGGCTTATTTATATCTGTGTGATGTCACTGGAACTCTGCTACGTACAGTGTGGAAAGAAATTAAAAAGAGAAAGAATGGAAGGAGGGAGGGAGGGA
>VZRZ01001073.1:86633-126588 GCA_013398175.1 Climacteris rufus
CCCCCCCCGCCCTTGTCTTGGATGCATTATTTGATTTAAGTCTTAGTTTAATCCCAGCTGTAGTGAGCTCTGTTCCCAAATCTTCATTTCCAGTCCATCCTGTTCTTAACTCCCCACTCAACTTCTTCTTTCTATTAAAACTACAGCAAACTATCTAAATTTGAAGTCATACTCCCTTATGTAACTGCAAAGCAAATCTACTACTCCATTCTCTTTTCTTATTACTTATATGATTTCTTCATTTTTCATAGTTTATTCATTATTTTCTCTGTAAAGTATAGCTAAACCTGAATTTTGAACCCCAAAATGGGCCTAATAGTATTCTTCTTCTTTTTTTCTCTTCTTTGCTTACCCCTGATAGCTTTTTGACAGCTTATCCAGCCATTTTTAAAGCCTTTCCAGAATATTCTCTTTTTTCTCATTTCCATTATTTTTTGTATCTTTTACTCATGAATATTTCTGGATTTCACATTTTTAATTTCTTCATTATTTCACACTTTATCAAGAACTCGTTTAGTTTATTTTGTGGATTTCCTTTTTAAATTGACAGTGTTCTGGGCTTATTTTTATTTCTCTCTCCATCTTATTAAAACTACATCTCATTTTCATTCATTCCAAGTTTATCTTATATGACGAACTGTATTATAATTTCCCAAGTACTTATCACACCCACATCTGACACAGTGTTATCTCTAGTAGCTCTGGTGTTCATTTGGCAAGACATTTGTCATCCATTGTGTACAAAAATAAGTAAGATGTACCATTAGTTGTTTCATTTGCATCTTAATCTACACCTGGAAAGCCAATGACTCAAAAGTGATATCCTGGTAGAGTTTATCTCTCTAGAAAATTTGTAGAGATATTAATCCAGTCATAACATCCCAAATGATAGCTGACAAAAAGTAAGTACTACTCTGGAAGAATGGAATTTGATTCTTTGATACAAATCAAATTCTCACAAGGTGCTCAGTTCTCAATGTCCTCCAGTTCCAACAGTTCAGACAAATTCAGTCCTGTGCCAGACAGTAATGTCCCTCTGACCAATGTTCACCCCTTTACTTGTGTATTTCCTTTCTCCATACTATCTACACATTGATGAGTTTTGGCCTATTGTCACCTTTTTTTTTTCTTTATTGTCTCTTTTTAAATCTGATTTTCCAATACTTGTATGTCAAGACCCAAAGTGGAGATGGTTTTTCTCCTGACTTTTTTTTGCATTCTAAGTGTTTTAAAGCAGACACTTATGTCCAGCCAAAGTTCACCTACTCTACAGGTGGAAAGAACAGAACATCTAGTAGGCATCAGGGAGCTGCTGTATGAACAAATAAATAGCACAGTAACTGCACCTGATACCACATCACAGTTGTCTTTGAATGATCAATAAAGTAAGACGCACTCATCTTATTCTTTCACTCTTTTCTCTCACTTGAATGTCATACAATTACATTACTAATACAAAATGAGATGCCAAAAGTGGTTATAACTAGACAACATTAGGCAGATTATAGTATTTCTGTCTAAAATGCTCATGCAAAATGCTGACTCTAATCTACCTCAGAAAAGACTGCCTTTCTGTGCTACATGGCAGATTATATAAAAGGTGTAGTTATTGTTATGGCACACCACATTAAAAAATATTGTCATCAAATTGGCAGAAAAATGATAACGAGCTGATGAACTCCTAACACTGCTGCAGTTGTCAGCTGAGTGTCCGTATCAGAATCCCAACACTCACAGGTGCTAGGCAAGGACTTGAAGTGTGGAAATCTGGAAATATATGCTATAAGTAGACCTGCTAGATGCATTTTTTAATTTCAAAGACAGCTGGTATTTTGTTATGAATGGTTTAATTTCAGTTGTGATCCCATTAAGATGAAAACACTGTACCCACACAGTTTGTTTAATAATGACAGAGAGCTGAGCAGACAAAGCCAGTACAATCTAAGAGATAGAAAACACCCAGAGACCTGGAAAAGATAGAGACAACTCTTAAATATGTACTCCTATTATTCAAGAAAATATTGTTATGGAAAGAAATGCCTGCATATCTGCCAAATCTAAGACTGTCCTTTTTTTCCTATATAAAGCATTTTCTGACATTCAATCCTAAAAATTCACAGCCACCATCCCCTGAATACATCCTGTCTCACCTTCCTGTCTCTATCTATCCTTTATCAAGGACAAATACTGTTCATCACCAACGACATTCTCTTGGCATGTTTGCGGGTACCAAAGAGCGGTGGAGCAGCCTCTGCCTAGCTTCTGACAGAGAATATCAACTCAGAAAGGGAACAGCTACTGGGTCATTATTTCTGAATGGGTACCTTTCTTTCCTATCCATCTTAGGAGCTGAAGCACTCATAAACTTTTCAACATGGGTGCATTTATTAGGCTATTTTCATTAATTTGCTGGTAGCTACCAGCTTATCATTATGTTGCAGGTATCACATACCCTGCCTAACTACTCTAGCTTGTTGCTAAGAGCATCTTCATATGTAATGCCTGTTGCTTAAAGACAAATCCATGGCCCAGGGAATCTCCAAAGCCCCCTTGGGACTGAGGATGTGCTGGGTATTTGGAGTGCGTGAAAGCCTCCAGAAGATAAAGCTGGGAGGACCACCTGCTCCCCAGCTTTGGGGTTGTGTTTCTAGAAGAAGAGTTAGAAACATAGCCCGAGAGGAGGCGAAAGGGCTGCTCTCCCACCTCGCATACTTCCAGGTATGGAGGATGAAAGAATATCTCATAGTTGCAGCTTGAGCCAGGATCAAATTATGTTGTTGCATAATTGTAGGTCAGACATCTCCACCCTTTTTTTCCTACAGGGAAATGTGGGCAATGAGGGCAAAGGTATGTGGTGGTCAAGCTGTGGTTGGCTTGGGAGGAGGGACACAACCTGTGGGTGGCTGATTGGCTACTCCTCAATGCCAGCAAGTCATAGACCCTGAATACACCCCTGTTGCATTCCTCTTGGAGGGGCTCAGCAGAGGAGGGGGACAGTCTGCAGTAAAAGCTCTGCTTACTGTCTTTATAGCCGTGCTGATGACCTGGATCCCATTCTAATTTGGTGTTACCTCCTCATGCTGCAGTAAAGTTTTGTCCTTCCGCAGATGCACAAGAGAGAGGAGTGTGTGTATACGGAGAAGTACAGCCTTTTGTGGGTGTTGAATCTAACTCCAGAATTGTACACAGCTAGCTTAAAGAACAGCTTTAAATTAGGTGTGTTTGTTTGGGACCTGAACTGATGAAGTTCATGCAAACCACTACTCCTCACACAGCAGGTGTGATGATGGCACTGGGATGTACAGACTGCCTGGTAGAAGGAAAAATGTCACAGAACTGAGTGCCCCTACAATGTTTTATACAAAAGACAAAGTGCTGGGTTCACTTTCCAAATTTCCAGAGATGTTTTGCTAGCCACCAGCTTTATAGATCCTGAGGGGTTTCATGTTCCCAGGCTCTTTACTCAGTCTCTGCATGCTCTAATGAGAATAGAAAGGAAGAATATCAATAAAATACTTCCTGAAACAAAACAGTAAGAACAGCTATGGCTTGGGCAGTTGGCATTTTAAAATGTTTTATAATTACTATATCCCTCTGAAAGATCAGCAGTCCTTACAGCTTCTGTAAGGAGAAACATTACTACTCTCCCTTAGGACTTGTGTGCAGCACCATACATAATCTGATTTTAACGGAACTGATGCAACTTCTGGATGTTTATTTTGTTAAGAAAGTCCTCAAATGTGTTATATGCATTTAACTTGTACCTATAAATTCACCAGTATAAGATGGATGAAGATAAATATGGTTGCAACTGATTCAGTGTCCACATGTTCATGAAAGTTGAATGGTGTATATACCAGCTTTGTTAAGTTATTTCAGCTCTATGCAACATAAAATGATACTTTTAGTCACAATAGAACAACTTTGTACAGGGAAGAAGTCAGATAAAGAACTGGTAAATAAAAATCATGGGGGTTTCTAAAAAGCTTGCTATGACCCACTGCGAGAGCATATTAGGAAGTCTAAGTCGTTGCACAGGAAAAGACAATGTTCTGTCATGATTTGGAAACTGTCAAAGAGATTAATGAAGATAAAGGCATTTCCCATATGAAAGAAGTAAAAAGGTGATGATACTATGGCTGGTATCACAACATGGCTTTTCTGGTTTTCTTCTATGTACTGGGAGGATCATTTTGAGCCCTCCTTTGTCAGGGATAACATGTTGATCAAAATATGCTCAGACATCTTCGCGGAAAACTACTGAGTTAATTTCCACTGATCTTCTGAAAGGTTTTTGGTTCGGTTTGGGATTTTTTGTTTGGTTGGTGGTTTTTTTTGGTAGTTTTAAACAATTCCAGTATTTGGTTAAGGTCTATCCTTGTAAAAATTTGGCTAGAGATAGAAGGAGGAACCCAAATGTCAGATTTAATTTCTTCCAGTGTCTCTCTTCCTTTACTGTTCTATCTCTTTCCATTTTGCTACTGAAGATGGATGAAGAAAAAAAGGTGTGTTTGCAACCAAAAGTTATTTTTTTAAAAATCCAGTAGGTTCTGCATGTACAAATCCTAGATTTTAACCAGGTGTGGGAACGAAGAGACCCCTCACCACCTTGCTGACCTGGTTCCACCTCTGCTGCTAACAACAGGGCTAAAACCTCTCCAGCCTCTCCTATATCACCCCTGGTCAAACACCACCTTGCAGGCAGGCTGATCCTGAGAACTGCCTGAAGCTACCTTCCTGCCTGGGTGTGGCATGTGGCTTCTCTCTGTCAGTGGCACAGAAGGGGAGGGCAGGGAAGGGAGTTACTCTCATGTTCCCTCCTCCCGGAGTTCCACCATGCTGTTTCCCCTTGTTTCCTTTGCTCCCGAACCTTGATTAGTCTGAGACACCAGGTCTGCAGAGGGAGAAGTCAGTGCCACAGCACCGCCCATGCAACAGGGAAGCTGGGATGGCTCCATGGCTCTGTGCCTCAGCAGGCAGCTCAGGTGGGAGCTGGGGCCTGGGCCTCCTTGGTTGCACAGCACTCTCTGAAACAGCATGAGGGAGGTCTTTGGGGAGGAGTCTCAAGTGCCAGAAAACAACTCAGATAACCAGATATTAGAAGTGAAAAAAGTAATTTGAAATGACTTATGTACCAATGATCTTCATCTCTTTCTGATTACAAACTGTCCATGAGCAAGAACCAGATTATCAAATATTCACTTTTAAAAGCAGCAAACTACTGTGAATAATTCATGAGGTGCAACTTGTTCCTGTGTACTTAATTTAAATATTTAATACTCAAAATATGAGTTGTTTTGATTGAGCACATATACCATGTGGTGCAGCTCTGTTGTGCCCATGCATGACCCCACACCCAGCACCTAGGTCTGCAGCAAAGATGCTGAGGGCACTGCACTCAGGGAGCTTCCTGTAGGATTTCCTCCCATCTGGTGGTCCTTGGTGGAGTTTAGTGGCTTTTCCTGTATGTACCCAAAGAAAATCACAGAGGGGGTGGAAACAAACCCATAGCAGAATTATTAGAGGCTTTCCTTCATGTACAAGTTGGAGTTGCATGTAGTTTTCTGCCAGGGTCTGCTCTGGTTTTTATGAGAATATTAAAAACTTCAGCACTGTAAGGTAAACCCAGCACAAATCATGCCCATGCCCCCTTTAAAAGTGTTGCCATTTCATGTTAAAGCATTGCATGTTGTTCCACACAGGTGTTGAAATCAAGCAGACCAGTCTCTCCTTCCTCTTTCTCCCCTGTTCAAAAGTCATTTTGGACCTTCTGGTTCCTCACCATGACTTGGGAGTCTACAGGAATGGTGATAATGACTCAGCCTGCCTCTGAGCTTCTTAAGCTGGACTTCATCATGACACATGAAGACATTTAACTTTCCTTATAGTCTCTAAGCTTACCCAAGGCGGATATTTCCCTCCCTTTTTATGCTAATATAATTTGTACCTGTTTACAACTATTATTTTTGTAAAGTTTTCCCAGATCTCTGAAACTCTTTCACAAATACTGTTCTCTTAGTTTCTCATGCTGGAGCTGTTTTCTTCATATAAATAAGAAAAAGTTTACCAGAGCAGGACTTTGAACAAGGCAGGGTCATGGTAAACAGCTAGAGATTGTGTAAATCAGCAGATCATCATGTCTTTCCTGAATCCTGATGAAAATAAGTTTTGTTGGACATTTCTGATCTACTTTGCATACTAGGTAATTTTCTTTCTACAGAGAGGCTTCTGTACAGCACCACACCTCCTTTGTGTTCATTCTGCCTGAAAGAGGGAAAAATTACTGCCCTCTGCACACATTGCATGAGCACAGAATAGAAGAGGGGTGTTGGACAGGCTAATCCTACAAAAGTAAAGCTAAATATATGTCTGCATATGTCTGTAATAGCAAATCATATGACGAGTAAGGGAGATTATTCCCAAACCTTTGCTGTAAGTGGCTTTCCCAACTGCAGGGTGAATCAGCCCCAAGATATTTTTCTTTCCTAGATTTTGGAGAATTTTTTATACATCTTGTGGATTGTAGTACCATGTCCTCCATATGCTTCAGTGGAACATGTGCAATGGGACACATTCCTCTGGGTTTCATATGTGTGCCTATCTTGATTCATTGCACCACGTGAGGACGAGGACTTTTCTAGGTTTTCTGGTGAGCATCATTAGACTGTTCAGACTGGTTAAAGAATGCAGACCTGGGAAAGACTCCCAGGCCAACAATTCCAGTTATTCCATGCAATATTGTAAAGCTTGTTTGTAGTCTTGTAGAAAGATTAGGTGTGGTATTTGCTCCTGCATGACTGCATGGTTGTGGTTATTTCATACATTCCCTCTGTTTTGCAGATAGGAAGGCAGAGGTACACACTTCTACACTAGTGAGTGTAAGCTTACTGTATAAATCCATACTTAAAATTTGGAATAAACAGCTAATATTCAGAAAGATACTGTTTCTTGGGTGTCACAGATGTAATATCACAGATGTAATACCAATTAAATGCATAACTGCTACCCTGTGTTTAAAAACACTGGTCCTGGCCACCCTTCACTTCAGATGGAGAACTTGCTGAAAGCTCTGAGAGCAGCTACAGAGAGAACTGACAATAGAACAGAGCCTCCTGACTTGGTGTCTGATTCACTCACTTTGGTTTGGTGTTATGTAAGGAAGCCAGGTGAGTTGTTGGTGCCTTAGTTAGCATTCTGTGGCTCCAGGCTGCGCTGATCTCATCTAGGGTAGCACAGAAATTCCTGTATTTTTGGCCTCAGCATATGAATTGGCAAAAGTGTACTAGAACTATCTTCTGAGGGAAAAAGGGCAAATATTTTTTATTTTAGTATCTTCTTACTCTCATATCTCTTTTGCTGACTTCTAAGAGTTAGTCTCTGCTATGGCCTAAACCTGCTGATGACTACATTGTTTGAGTGAGAACCAAATCATTTGAGTTCTGTATTTTTTAAGATCTAAAAAGATTTTCCACACAGTCTGATTAAAACAAGTTGCTGTCACAGTCTCAGATGATGGTTTTACCACATTATTATCACTCTGTCTTGTATGCCTTTTTCTAGAAGCTTCTGTACTTAAGTTTGCCAGCATACACAATAAGGCAAGTACTCAATTTAACAATGCTTTCCCATGTGCTATTGATCTGCTACAAAGAAATTGTTTCTTGCTTCAAGGGACACTGCTGCTTACCTTCCAGGAGAAACTAATTTTAACCTAATCACTAAAATTTGCATGTATAGTACATATTGAAATTAGAGTACTCAATATTGTTAAAGGGAAAGGACTTTTGGGTCTGGGGTTTGGGGATACTTTGAAGAAAACAGAAAGAAATGTCTTGATCCTGATTTCATTGGGGAAAAGTGTTGAAAGAAGGAGAACAGAGAAAGGAATTCTCAAATATAATGAGAGATTAGGAGAGGATGGCCATGGTCTGTCTTTGGTAGGGGTGTTCCATGAGGCAGATTGTAGCAGTGTACTTGGCAGAAGCTGCTGCTTTTGCACTTCAGGATTGGTGGGAAGAAAGCCAAGGCAATGCCCCCAGCCTTCTTCTTCCAATATCTGAACCCTCTGCCTGAGCTGTGGTAAAATCCCATATTTCTCTTGTGTTACCTGTACCCATATCTCAGATGTCATATATGGCTATGTCCTGGAAAGTTCCCCTCCACTGGTCACTTTGAACTATGCGGTTTCCCATTGCGTGTTTCCTGGTCCCACTTATCTTTAAAAGAGCCCTGTAGGGCTTCCTCGGTCTCTTTCTTCTTCTCCAGCTACCTGGATATCTCTGGACCCTCAGAACGCAACACTAGGCTCACAATAAATGGCTGTTATCCCAGAGAAGAGCCCTCTGTTTAGCCTTTTATTCTCGTTGGCACTAGTACACCACGCATGGGGAAACTCTCATCCTAGAGAAGCCAGCAGAAACAGGTTATCTGCGGTAGCTAGAACTCCGTCCTTTGGGAGAGTTGTAAAACCATTGCAACTCATCCTGGCAGGGATTCTGCTCGTATAAAGGCGCTGTCTATACCTCTACAGCGTCTGGGTTTAGCACCTTTAGCAGATGTCATGTGAATAACTCTCTTATACTAATATGTCTTTGTGTTGGAAAATCTAGCCTAATAGACTTGCCTAACTTAAATCTCTTTACAGATAAAATGATAAAAAATTCTTCAAACTTGTGCCCAGGAAATTTTCAGACTGCTGTTCCTGAGCATGTCTGCACATCAGCTGCCATGCAAGGAGTAGTCAAACTCTCATTCTCCACTGCCCAAGAGGCAGGAACACTGTAACAGAACTGCAACCAGGAAAAAAAAAGATGGCATTTCTAATATTTTTGTTTGACTTGGCTTCAAAAGTAGATTTTAAGAAAAATGGAAAGAACATTTTATTTCAACTTCATTCTATATCATTTGACTTAGATAAGACTGAAATTATTTCATTTTTAAGAGGGGAGAGATTTGCCTCTGGATTTGACTTTTTGCTTGCATCATCTTTCACATGGCACACACACTCACAGCCTTGCTAAAAGTTTAGATTCCAGCTGTTCCTTGTTTTCCAACTAAAATCTGTCCTACAGGAATACTTCAGACAAACTTTGCTAGACAGAAAAGTTTCAACTCATGACTGAATGAAGAAGGAAGATGCTACCTGTGCCAGTTTCTACCCGAAGCAGGAAAGCTTCAGTTTGCATGAGTGTTTTTAGCCTTTTTATCTGTCCCGGAGACAGAGCACTACAGTTGGCAAGAAAAGCAACGTAAAAGGCACTGTCAGTGTGTCTCCGACCCACGGAGCTGACAGTGGGGAAATTATTTTTTGGAGAGTATTCAGTACAGCTTGCAACTAGCCTTCTGACCAGCAGTGATCAAGTTTAATAGTGAACTATTAAAAATGTCATTTTTGGGGAGATCTGGAGTGGAGCAATTGGCAGTGATTGAGCAGGAAGATTTGAGAAAACATCACTGCAGGGTAAATCAAGCTGTGCCTGGGGATGTTTTTGGGTGCTGGGAAGGGATCCTATGCACAGCAAAGTTCTCACTATGGACCCAGCGCAGGGCAGCTGGTGCTCGGCACTGTTCAGGGACCATTCCCCGCAGGGGGTTTGCAGGCAGTCACCGACTTTTGGTGGGTCAGAGTGTTTGCTCTGATGTGGGCTGTGGTGAGCCCCTTGGCCTCCATGTCCAGTTTGATCCCCAACATGAGCCTTTTCAAGAAACTCACAGAAGCAGCAGAGCTGTGAACCCTTTCTGCAGTGCACAGATGAGATGGAAAAGACACAGACCAGAACTCAGCAAAATCATTTTGAAAGACCAGGATAAGGGTTTTTGGAAGATCATCATCCTGGTAGCACCTTCATCAGACATGGGTTTCACCTCTAAAGTGCCGCGGGTATAAAGTGTGAGTAACTCTGAGCCTTTTGCATTGGTCTCATTTTCCTAAATGAAGCGACTTTGGCCTCATCTAGTCTCTGATCAGAGGCGAGCCGGGCATCAGAACTCCCGCAGAATCTAGGCTTAGCTCACGCACAGCGGTTTAATTTATGCAGGGAAGCAAAGAGATGAGAAAGGGTTCTTTTCCGCATATTGCCAGCAAGATTTTATTCACTGGAGCATGGTGCGGTAAAGACAAAATCAAAATGGAGGTCAGGGTGTGTTATAAGATGGAGGCAAGGGGAGGGCAGTCGGGAGAGCCAATCACTGCAGAGGACCACAATGATTGACAGGGGTGCCGGCCAGTGAGTCAGCTGTCCACACCCAGCATAGGAACCAATGAGCTGTTCCCCTGGGCGGGGACAGCCCCTGCCGAGCCGGGGCTGGGCCACCCCAGCTGGAGAGGGAGGGAAAGGACCGGCACCATGCGGTGGGGGGAATGGACCGGTGGCCCCGGCCCGGCGGAGCCAGGCCCGGTCGCAAGCCACGCCCAGAGGCACCGCAACACTAAAGCTGTAAGTTCATCAACCACACGTCTGTTTCAGGATACATGTGCTCCCATGTTGGTAGTGCTGATTTGTCTTCTTTCTGTGCTAAGGGTCCTTAGAATGGCTAATCCACTTTCATGGAACTGTGTTTGGCCAGATTAATATAATCTCAAATCTCTGACCTCACAGAAACTCATGCAACACATCCTTCTAAAAGCTAAGAGGAGTGAAAATTACTATGAAGTTTCATTTCTAATTAAAGGAAAAAGAAGTCTGTGCAACGCTTGTTGTAGAGGACTTCTTTAACTAGGGCAGCCCTCAGCACCCTAAAAATGTTTAACACAGAACAGATTCAAAGGCTGTTTAAGCTAGTAGGAGAATTTAATTTTTAAGAAAATCAGTTTGAGGTCACAGGTGGGAATTACTGAATAACTGGACCAGAAAGATTAGAATGGAAAAGGATTTATTTGAAGAGAGGATGTTTGCTCCAGAGCATCAGAGCATTGAGAGTAGGATTCTCATGTTCAACGCACGAGAGGCAACAGGTCAGAGTGAATGGAGTAGCGTAGCTGCAGAAACAGAGCTCGATTATGGTGCTTCAGTGGATATAGGAAAGTTTTGCTGTGGCCAGCCTGGGATCATTCATGATCTCTTTTCCCTGAAAGGGCTAATGAGACCAACAAAGGGCTGTGATTAGCAGTCAGTGCTTTCATATTCTCCCAAATCCTCTCTAATCTCATTGAGTTGTGTAAGTGAGCTAGACTCAGGGGAAGTGGGGAAAACAGAACTCCTGGCAGTTCCTGAATTTGAGCTGGTTTTCATGGGATGAACCAGTACTCCATGCTCACACCCCCTATATGTGACACCTTCACCTGAACATTGCTGCTCAACTGTAGATCTCATGGCTTCCAAGATTTTAAGGGATTGGACTTGCTCCATTAGTGTCAAAAAGACACGACTTTCACACCCCAAATGGCCAGATGAGGTGACTTTTCTGCAAATCATTCCTTCACATACATCCTCCTGCTTTCTTATTTCCTTGTGTTATGCTTTCAGTAGGATGAAACAAACCCTGTCAGGAAATCTAAGACTTTGTGCCCTATGCACAGACAGATGACAATTTTTAATGGATTCAGTGTTCCTTCTCAGTAGGGTTAGTAGCAAAAAAAAATCACCTATATCATGAATTAATTATAAACTTTTAGTTTATACCAGTTTGTTCAGAGCAGGACACCGGACAGAGAATCACAAACTTTTCCAGCCTGAGGGAGGTGGGCTTGTAACTATTAGGACAGCTGTCCCTAGAGTCTGCTTATGTGTGCATGAAGGGAAATGACTGTCTCATTTTGAGGAATATGGCAGGAGGAAGAAGGAGGGTTTAATAGTTTTGTGCCAAGTCTTCTGGCAGAAATGATTCGGCAAGAAGCTGATAGTGATGTTTTCATTTCGCGGGGAGATGGAAGCTTCTTTGGTCACCTAACACAAAATATTGAGCTTTCATCCAGTTAGAGGGGTATCTACCTCTTTAATAGGACTGTGACTCAGAGAGCAGGTGACGGTGACGGCTGCTTCTTTCTGAGTATAGAACCCTTATTCAAGACATAAATTACTGTTACTTTCTTACCAGATTGAACATCTTTCTTAAATATATGAAGGAAAAATTGTAGGTTGTCTACTGAATTTTCTTCTTGGAAAAACTGCCTATTCTTAATTTACAAGTTCAATGAAAGTTCAAAAGTTTATCAGTACAAAGACTCTATTCAAATAATTTATCTGTCAGCTTCTCAGCTCATATTTTGATATTTTGCATTAAGAGATATTTTTGTTCTGCTTTCATGGAAAAAATAATCAAACAGCACTTTTCACAGGTGTATCACTATATCTATTGATTATAACCAAACTACAGATACTGTTAGTATTAGAGAGTTCCTGTGTAACAAAATTTGTCAATCACCAAAGCAAACCGATGCTGACTGCCACAGGACATTATTTTCCTCAGCCAATACAACTCCAACAGGTTTCACCCTAGCAAGAATTGACACAAGGCAATGCTAAGGAGCAATGAGTTTGAAGGAAAATAAGATTGTTTTTTTTCAGGCAAATCAAATGTTTCCACACTTGATGGGCTCAGTGACCCTCATTTACAGAGAAATGAAAGGGCTGTTGGCTGTAATCTCAGTGCTATTGGTAGTATTGTTAAACAGCCTGCTCTGGAAAAGTGAGTGAGCAAGGAAAAGCAAAGTCAGAGAGCAGGAAAGAGCAAAGTGTCTACCTCTATGAAGTGGGGTAAAATAAAGAGTTCAGAATTGTGGAACTCCCAGCTTATTCTTAGTTCCTGGAAACTTGAAAAAATGAACACACATTTTAAGTATCTAAGGAAAAACAAAGGGCATAGAAAGAAGCATAGTTTTGCCAAAAGTAAATAATGTCTGTCAGTCAAGACCACTTGATAAAGGGTTTTCAGACAGAGAAATAGGAATAATATAATATATTTATGTTAGGGAGATTTTCATGCCAGTTCATACGATTTTTTTGTAGCATAATTAAGTAAAAAAGACCTGGGTGAGGCCGCCACTAAAATGGCAGCAATATTATCTGGGTGACAAAAACAGCCAGGAGGTATTACTAAAACAAATTGTAGGTGATGAGGTTCTGCAACTGTCAGTCCTTGGTGCAGTTCTCTTTAATATTTTTGGTAAAAAGCTACAGGGGTAAAATGAAGTGTGCTTAATCAATTTTCTGACAGTACCTCATTAGGACAGATAATTTGGAAGATAAATCTAAAATCAGATGTTATCCTGACAGCTGGGGAAGATGCTTTGAAAAAGTAGAATGCCAATGTAGAATTCAAGGTACTATTCTTTGGAAGGCTTCATCAAATCCTTCTGGACAAAAGGCCCAGCCCACAGCTGGATAAACACGTCATGGGATAGGTGAGCAACTGGCTCATGGTCAGGCACAAAGGGTTACGGTGACTGGGGTGACATCAGACTGGTGAGCCGATATCAGACTGGTGACCTGGCACTAGTGGGGTTCCATAGGGTCCATCCTTGGCCCTGTGCTCTTTAACACCTTCATAAAAAAAAGAGACTCTGAAAGACTGAGCTGTAAGGAAGGTTATCCCAGAACAGGATGCGTGCCTGTGCATCCTGCACATGCCCAGTGGGCTGCTGGCTGGTGGAGTTGTCTGCTTAGAGAAAGCAGGAAGATGTCACATAGTGCCAGCAGCTACTTTACAAAGGAAAAAATAGCAGACTTTCCATTTTAAGCCTTCTCATATTCCTTCCTTCCCTATTCCTACTGATCTCTACTTTGCCAGGATTTTCTAAAACCAGGTCTAGCCTATCTACATAATCTGTGAAAAAACAGACACAATATCCTGAAAATAATATCTGTTTAAAAAGTAGATTAAGTTGAAATTTTTACCTAGGGAAGAGGTAAACATTTTATTGGATGGAACATTCACTGCATGTTTTGAGCTGTGACTTAATATCTGCTACCAAAGTTCATTCGATTATACGAGTTGCTTTGTATTTTTTTTCTGAGAAAGACATTGACATGAGAAGGACAGTTACTTCATGATGGATAGCTGAAGGAAACCTAGACTTCAAAATGTTGTTCAGGAGGGAGTGGTCTTGCAGAAACAAATTTCAGAGTATGAGTTGTTCAGTCTAGACAGACATCCATAGTTCTAGGAGGGGTCTTTCTAAACTACTTCAAGGTACTCTTTCACAGCTCATGTATAAAAAACACCTTTTCCAAAGTCAGATGTTTTGGAGAGAACTCAGCAGAGTCATGCTGCTGCAGACTTTGGGTGAGTGAGAGACATGCGACTTGCATTTCTTTCTCTGACTCATGTCAATGACCAAGGTTTTAACGTGCTAGCAGTATATTGCTCCCCTAAACAGAGTGTGAATTACGTTACTTTTTGTATGGCCACCCATAGAGAACACTCTTAAAAGAGACCCTTATAAATTAAAAAGAAATGCATTTAAAAATAGGTTTCCTATTTTGAAGCACGATAACTTGGTTCACCTCCTAGACTAATACTAGAAATGTAAACAAAGTAGGCATCATTAGCTTGTTCAGCACTTGTACATGGTGTAATAAACACTGCCATTTAGTGTGAAAAAAGTCAGTTATTTCTTGCCATATGCAGTAACAAGCTACAGCATTATGTAGCATGTTCATTGGCTCTGACCTCATGCTTGCTAAACGGCATCTATAAACAGTGAATATGTCTGTGACATATTTTTGGTATCTCAGATGACACATTTCTAGAGTTTAGGGAATGCCTGACCAGGAGTGAACTTCTCTGGCACATCATCTTTTTTTTCCAGAACATGTTGTTCTTAGATCTATCCCAAAACATACACAAGGATGGTCCAATTTTTCTGTTGACAGTCTTTTTCTTTTCCTTGGGCAATTCAACTTTTGTTTTGAATGCAGACTTACTGATATCATGATCTGACTGCTTATTGTTTAGTGTTCATCCCTCAAGAAAAAGTAAAGAATGTTCCAATGAATTCTAGTAGATTCAGCCAGTGTTATACCAACCTATCTGTTTTGGATACTTCTTTGTCCTTTCTATTTATTGTTATTCAGATTTTTCATGAAATGGCAAAATACAATTAAGAACATGCTCTTTTTCTGTGTCCCTCATCAATTTACTACCATTTCCTGAATGCAGTGTCCTGTTATTCTTCAAGATAATGAAAAACTTGGCTTGAAAAAGGGCAGAAATCTACCCTAAGTGAGCAGTTCTGTCCATTGGAAATTTTTTTTTAAAGGATTTAGTCCTGTTAGTTAGAATGTTGACAAGCAAGGATTGAGGACATTCAGCCTTCACTGAGGGGCTGAGAACACTTAGTAACCAGCACTACTCAGTCAAAAATTAGCAGAGAGATGTAATTTCAAGTAAAGTGGAAAGTACAAAGTAATACCTTCTCTGGCATCTCTATTATTTTATCACAGTATAAAACTGGAATGCTGTGTGGAAATTATACCTTTTCAGATATATCAACTTTTTTCCCAAAGTTTAGACACATTCTTCCACTGTGAAATATTTGCCACATTCTGTTCATGCTTGTAAGGTCGTGACTAAGATAAATAGATTTTAGAGAAACATTAGAGTGGGAGTACGTGGGAGGAACTTAATTTGTATTTTTAGCAGAAAGAATTTTATAATCTTGTAGAATTTTGTGCTCAATTCCATTAGAAGGGAATATGACAATGGATCCCATAGATAGATCCCATCCTTATAGAACACCACAATTAGAAGTGGTATGAAATGAAATATATAATGGAAAACTAGTGACTAACATCTGAGGAAAACAACTTTAAATCCTGACATTTAGAAGCATGGCAAATGGATGTTGATGGCGACAATATCTTAAATAACTTTGAAAGGGTGTAAGACTTGGCCCAGTTTCTCTCTGAGCTAGTGACAAGACTCCCAGTGCATGTTAATGAGAACTGGATGAGACACCAAATCCTGAAGATTTTATCTGGCACACCATGAATCCCCACTGTGACACAGCTCTGCCAGAACTATGTCCTGTGCTGTCTGTTCTTTCTGCCTCTCCCACTGACCTCTGCCAGGTTGCTTCAGAAACCTGTGGCTGAGCCAAAGCAAGACTATTTTATGTATGTTTCAGCTGCAATGATAGATTTATTTTGAAGAAGGTGAAGATCATGTTCGGAAGGCACGAATGAGATTTCTACAGAATGGAGGGTGGAAGTCACTGTACGTGAGAATGGACCAGGAAGAAACAGGGCATCCAGCTGATGGACTTAGGTTGTTCTCCCAGTTGTATGAGTGATATAGATACAATCTGATCCAAAGACAAGCATGTCTCTTGGTAGCACAGGAATGACTACAAGCATAGGAATAAATTATATGAAGGGTGCACTTTTGAGGGATAACAATAAATGAATAGAGAAAGAAACTGGACAGCATTATACAGGAGTCAAGAAATCCCAGGTTAGAGAAGGCTGAAGGTATTATCAATAACCATAGAAATCAAAAGGTATGAAAGGGTTTGGCAGAAAACATTTAGATGTTTATGTAACACTATCCTCTGGTGTTTTCATCCTGTTGTGAAAGAGCAAAGCTGTAACTGTGACATGACTGTCATGTTCTGTAGACTGAATGTTATAGCCACAAGACAGTGACTTTACTGGAAAATGAACACAGGAAGGAGACTGTTATTCTAGACTAAAGAAATGCCCAATCACAAAAGCAATAGGAACAGAAATGCAAATAAATAATATTTCCTAAATATATGATCAGTTTTACCAGGACAAGATGTTTTCTAACCCTTTAAATTGTCTTAATTGGGTTCCTTGGTAGCCCTTGAGACAAAAACCTCAGAGCTAGGCACAGACTCAAAATCTGTACTTTTCCCACAGCTGTTAGTAGGGTCCTCTACAAACCAAACTCCATCTACAATATATTTCACATTCATCATTATTTCTCAGTTAGGCTGTCTCATGGACCTTTGGCTTACCTCCCACGTGCTCAATAACACTTCCGACTTTCCTCAGCCTGGGACTTTGTTATCAGCAGTCATTGCAAAGGGGACACTTAAGGTGATCCTTTGCTTCCACCTTTAGAGGCCGGGGGTGCCCTTGGGGTGAAGGCTGAAAATGCCATGCCCAGGGACTAGCTGTGCCACTCACCGCTAGAGCAGTCATGCACTGGGTCTGCTCGATGGCTAACACGGCTGAGGCACAGCTGGGAAGCTGAAAAGAGGAGGAGGATCTTACTGTACCTTAAGGCTGAGGTGACTATTCCAAGCATGGTGCTTAGTCCCTCTCCTCCCTCAGGCATGATCAGAGCAAGCAGGGTTGTAGTGTTTGTTTATAGACATATTGCATACATTTGACAAGAAAAAATGTGGTTTGTTTTTTACTGCTAGCTACATGCCACTTCCAAGTCCTACTCAGAAGCTGCTGTTAAACGTTTGTCCAAGCAAGCTGGAGCTGGAGCCCAGATGCATTTACTGCGACACTCAGCGGTGTTGAACCCACCTGTGCTGTTCCTGTTTTAAACCTTCTGTACCTTTAACTGGGATGATTGCATTCACTCTAAGATGACTAACTGAGCATACCTGTCAAGGAACAATGAATATTTGTGGAACAATCGTGTTAATCAGATCATTTCAGTCTGCTTGTATGCTTAGAGCAACGTGATTGCACAACGTCTCACTTGGCATTCATGGAAAA
The DNA here is from genome assembly GCA_013398175.1 of Climacteris rufus. Taxonomy (NCBI): domain Eukaryota; kingdom Metazoa; phylum Chordata; class Aves; order Passeriformes; family Climacteridae; genus Climacteris; species Climacteris rufus. The sequence continues at coordinate 104,270 of VZRZ01001073.1, forward strand.
AGGGGCAGGAGCTACGGGGGAAAATGGAAAAGCCTCTTGGGAATACACTTCCCAAGCACTTGTGAAGTGCTGCAGTGTAAGAGGAACAGAGTGTTGTGACCCCGGGGAGCAGAGAGCAGGGGCTTCCACAAAGGAGGTTTCCACTCTGGAGGGGTTATATTCGTCCATGTTGGCTTTGTTTGGTTGATTAGAGACATACTGCATCTTCATGCCCATAGATGGTAGTGACTCACTGGAAAGGAAGGGCTGAGAAGTCTGGAAAAGGAAAGAGTCAAGAAGATCCACACCAGGATGTCCACTATGGTCTGGCTCCTCTGCACTTAACCTAAGTTTTCAATCCTCATGTTGAGCTTTTTCCATCGCTTGTTCATTTCAAATGCAGACTTGGTGTTTTGAAGGGCATTTTGTAATGATTTTATCCAGATTCAGATTATTTGCAATCCAGAGGGAAAGCATGCATTCTTTGACAAACAAATAGAAAACATATCTGAGCACAAATCAAAAGAACAACTACACCCTGCACACTCTGTACCCATCAGTGAATCCCCAAGGCACCTTCTGTTTGTTTATGTTCTTTTTCTTCTGCTGTCTCTGGTTGGACTGGGTGTAAACTCAGCAATGAAAAAGAATGGTAAATATGGAGAACATAAAATTCTTGACATACTATAACGTTCTTGAAAGATTCAAGTGAAAGCTGCCAAAGGAACACCTCCCAGTTGTCTCAAGTAGATCTTTCTTCAGCACATCAAAGGTTTGCATATCCATCCATAGGTGCTCTTCTGTTCTTTTTCAGTTCTGGACAAGCTCAGATTCACTGTGTAATGCAAAAAGGGCATTTGCACAAAATAGAGAGAAAAAAAGCATTGTTTCTACATCGCATTATGTTTTACACTGCTCAGGAGAGAACATTTCATGTCCTGTAAGAAAGCATTATCTGAAACTTACTGTGCATGCTAGAAAAAGCAACACAGTGCCTTTACAAGAGATGTCTTATTCCTGACAATATTTTATCTCTCACATTTCCCTACCCACAAAGTAACTTGTGTTTATAAGCAAATCCACTCAGCCCCCTAGTAATGACCTAAAGTAAACATTTGACATGCACTGCTTTCAAAGTCCTCTTTGTTTAGGCATGAATTGTTCATTTTTGCATCTTTTGTATGCTGCCTGAAGGACAGATGAGTGATACAAGGGATGTTTTACATTATCAGTTGTGGCAGAGGTTATGCCTGTGTATATCTGATCTTGTTTTATTGCATTACAAATGATAAAATAAACTGCTGGACGTAGAGTGGCCATTAATGTCAGGGTATATTTACACACTGGATTTTTAATTTTAAATTTACTAGATGGAAGATAGCCAGATGTCAAGGTTCCTAGTCATTTGCAAAACCCGTGGAAATCTCATGTAATAAAGTATTTCTTCAACTAATTTTAAAATATGAATGCCTACTCTGTTTGCTTTAGGTAAGAGCTGTTTCCCTGCCTGCCCAGTTTCACAGTTCAATCACCTGTGTCAGTTTTGGAGTGCCCTATCTCATCAAGCACACCCCCAATTGTCACTTGCCAGTGCCAAATGAAACAGCAACATTGAAACCTGTTAAATGTCAGAAAACACAGTGGGGAAAAAATCCATAAAAGTAGAAAAAAACCCCAGGTGGATATGTTCCTGTAAAATACATGGGTACCTGAGTGCACCTCCATCTTTCTCACAATTTTCTGTCTTGGGAGACCTTTATAAATCAATACAGAACTTTTTGATGGGGAAAAAAATAACACAAACACTATGTGCCTTTTTTGTTCTGGGCTTTAGATTTCTTTGCTGCTTGACAGAATCTGCTGTCATATACCTTACTTGCTTTATCTGACAGAAGAAGTTGAAACTCCAAACATGAATCTATCAACAAAGCAACTTGCTGCCTTGCCTTTCAGCTCTGGACCTTGCAAACAACGGCCAGATTTCAGAGCTTACTGAGAAAAAAAAAGTAAACTATGAAATGTTTACAGCAGAGGGTGTGCCTGGGTCTAGTACCACCCTGAGAGCTGAAACATCAGCACAACTGAGGTTATCTAACACTTTCAAGCAAAGGAACCAGTTTTCAGTCTCTTGCAGCTGAAGGCATGTAGGATGCCCTCATGTGCTCATTTTTTGCAGGTTAAGGGCAGTATTTAAAGACACTACCTTTTTCTAGCCAGGCCTTTTCAATAATCTTGACCCCTAGATTTCAGGACTGACAAAACCTACAACTGCGTGTCCTCTTCAGGGGCCTCTTCAAAGTGTAGAGTAATTTTTCCCCTCCTCTGTGGGGTCACCTCATTTCTTCCCACCAACAAAGAGGGAGGTTTACCTCACTTTTGACACTGCAGAATCAGATCTGTATTGTCTTTTCCACAGCAATTGTGCTCTCACTGCAAATGCTCTGGGCACCTCTTACCCTTGCTCCCTAGCTGGGATCTTCACCCGGTCCCTGGGAAGGCTGAGGACAGGTGGTGGCAGAGACCCCAGGACTCAGTGTTGCACAGCCATGCTCTGCATGCCCTGCATGTGGGAGAGGACATAGACACATACCTGCACTGAGCTCAGCAGCTGCAGGCGGGATTTGGAGGATTTCACTGGTTTTTATCTTGCTCCTTATAGCTTATGCAGTGCAGCTGGGCTGCTTCACAACGTGTGCAACGTCTTACTGGTTCCTGTGGGTGTAGAAGGACGCTGGTGTTAAATAGGGTGTAGGACATGGGAATTGTCTGGTGCGCAGAGTCCAGGATGTTGCAAGACATTGTGTGTTTAGCTTTTTTTGTGACTTTCTGTGGCTGCACCAACCCTCACCAGTACAGCTGCACAGCTCTCCTGGAAAGGGACATGACAGACAGCAGGCTATTTGCAGGGCTGTATAGTCTTACCTTCAACTCTACTTCAGAATAGCACTTCCCAGGGCATTACATCCCATTTCCAAGTCCCTCCCTCTCTTTTATCACATCCCTGTTGCCTGTGTGACTGTGTCAGCACCTACTTGGTGCTATATGTCATCTACACTACAATGCAGCATTGGTGTGCCCCAACTGTGTATCTGACAGCAGTCTAATCTCATCGCCACAAAGCACAGTGCCTGCTAACTGTCCAGATATTTGACTTGCTGCCCAGACCAGTTTGGCATTCTCCACTTAACTTCATGCTGTCCCATCTCAGCTTTCCCAGTAGCCAGCTTGGACGTGCCCAGCACTTGGTGTAGCTACAGCACACCTGTACCTCCCTCTAAAAAGTTCAAGGCATAAAGCCAAATAAAATTAATATATAAAATAAATTTATTACAGTGGTCATTTCCTTCCAGACCTTAGCCACCTTATTGTCCCCCAGGGTCTGAGGGTTTGCATGTTTATTGAAGGATCCCTGTGACTACAACCCGCTCCCCAAAAGGTATTCTGCATGGGAGGGGAGTTCTACTAAGTTCAGTTACCAGCCTTATCTCCTTGTGCTCCCTCAAGTGATGTTCAGGAAAGGCAGTGACAGCTGGGCTGGTATTAGTTCCATCAGGCATCTAGAAAACTGCAATTTCCCTTCTGGAAAAACTCACTTCTTCCCTGAATATTAAGGTGAAATTTCTTCAGTTTTGGGTGCCAACTCACACTAAGTAACTACCCTTCTTTCCAAATCAAAACTGACGAAATATTTGGTGGTGAACAATTTATTTGATCATTATTACTTCCTCCACTCCTGAAGCTCAAAATTAGTCCAATTGTTACTAGTGATACACCTCAAACATACTCAGTGCCCCATGGTGGAAGGCCCAGGGGCAAGTTATCAGGCTGTAGAGGCAAATGACCCGTCCCTTTTCAGAGATAAGTCACAGCATATTTATTTGCAGAGTAATACTGGTTCATGCAAAAGGGAACCTTGGTCCTTTTGGCAGCAAGAAATTCTCTCCCTCATGGCCACCTTGCCCATCTCCTGTACCCCAGCTGCTTTTTCCAGCTGAATCATGCAGGCTGTGCTTTCTGTCCTAGAGGAATGGTTTGTAATGCTTTGCATCATTGCTGGATTCACTGCAAAGTAACCACAATTTAATAGGAGAGAAAACCAGCCTGCATAGATTTGGAGTGTTGGGGTGGGTTTATAGAGAAAGTTGAGGTCCTTTGGGAGAAGAAACACCATGCAAATGTAAGATCATAATCCTTGTCACCATTAAACACACAAAGCAAGAAAATTAATATTTTCCTCCATATAATGAAATTAATCTTTCATGGCAGAGCAGTGCAGCACATCTTCCAAAGAACACCACACTAACTGGTTTATGGGACAGCTGCATGAGCAATTGGTTCGGAAGAAACAGAGAGAGGGAGACTTACTTTTGCCTGTTGCTTTGTTGGAAAGACAGAAACATGGACCAGGGCAAAAGGGAGAGAAGAAAGAGCTTTACTTTCACTGTGCTGTGAAAAGGTGCTTGTGCCCATATCCATGCTAAAATACAGAGGGATGACTGTCTTCTTTATTACACAAGGTAATAAAAGAGAACGGGTTTTCTTCCAGCTGCCTGCACAGACTGGCAAAGTACAGGAAACGTGGGAGAAGAGGAGGAATGACAGTTTCTCTGTCTGGTGCCTCCCCAGTCCTGCAAGCAGTAGTGAGGGAGCTGAGGGAATTGGGCTCTCTCTGTCAGTTTCTGCAGGCCCTACAAAAACACTCCAGAACATCAAATCCCGATCGTCTTGGGGCTTATTAGTCAAATGCATCACTGAAAGTGAAAAAAAGGTTTCTATTACTCCCTGCTGTTTCTCTTCCCACTCTCATCTTTCTGAACTTGAGATATTTTTCTTTTACCTTGTCATAAATTATGACTGACAACACTGTGTATGAACATGAGGAAAATAAATTTAGAGAAAAAAATCACTGTAGCATCAAAACTTGATGATAAAATAGCATTCTGATCATCTAGTTTTTCATGTAGAAACATTAGAACACCAATGAAATGGCGATATTAACTGATGACAAATGCATATGAGGACATAAATGTATGTGACTGGTTAGCTGTTGAATTACATCTGAAGGGATTGATGGAAAAAAGATTGGAAATTGTTTTTGTGATCTCTCACATAAATAAAAGTTATATAGCTAAAACTGTCCATGTTTGGTTTGAATGTAATTTTTTACCTTTTAAGTTTTTCTAGCAGCAATCAACAATGAATTAAGTTCTGCAACTTATTTTCTAGGATAATTATAATAGAATTATAATAGAATAATGGAATAATAAAGTATCATTACATAATGGTTTATTATTTTAGTAAATATTAATATTTCATTATTGTAGATAATATATTGCATATAATAGCAATTACATACTATGTAATAATATTTACTAATAAATATTATAATTTGTTGTTAGTAGTAAATTGCCCTATTACAATTATTCTCAAGTAGAATTATAACAGAATAATAGAATAATAAATTATTCCAGTGATTCTCATTACACTGAAATAAAACCTAAATATATTCTATGAAAGTAAAAGAAATAGACCTGATGCCATGAATTAGCATTTTGTCAAGGAACTGACTTTGAATTTCTTCATTTTGTGCTGCTTCCTTTTTTGTGGTATGTGGAGTGCAAGGGGCTTGGTCTTGTCGAATGATTTGTCTTGTGGTCAAATGCCTCATGAGGTGCATGTCAAATGTCATACCAAAGTTTGGTGATGATTCTATTGAGAAGGATCGACTTCATCAGTGGTTGCATAAGAGCCAGAGGATTTGGTCTGGACAACAGGTGGGTGTAACCTCAAATATAGATATAATATGTACACATTTCTTCAATATTCTTGAGCGTTGCCATTTACAGCCTTCCCTGCTAAGCTTGTTTAAGCTGTTTAATTATGAAGTAATTGTCATGGTACAAGGGATGCAAATCTGCAGCCAGTCATCTCCTCTCTCCGTCCTCTCAATCTGTGGATGGGGTGGGTGGGCAGGAACAAATCCTTAAGGTAAGAGCATGCAAAGCACAATCTCTGCCAGGATCCTTGATAATGCATCTATTCTTCCACCAAACCACTCACCCCAGGATGTAGAAAATGTCCAGAAAAATCTGCCTTCCAGAAATACTGAAACCCCTATGACAAAAATGAGTGAGACCCAGGTACATCTTTCAGTTACTTTCAGTATTTGTGACCCCCAACAAAGCACCTGGATGGAGAACTGAACAAGCGTAAAAAGGCTTTCTAGAAGGTGGCAAAGGAGCAAGAAGAGTGACAGTGGGTGACACTTTTCTCCTCCTATGGAAGATAGGACTGCTCTCCAAACTTCTGCTCCTCATCAGCCAATAGCAGGTTTCATTGGTAGAATATCACCAAAACTCAGTCCCAGCATTCCTCATATCCACATGGATGTGGTGGCAGTTAACACAGCTGAGCTACTGCACTCCCTGGGTACTGTCTTATTTACTGTAAAAGCTGTGTAATTGGTTTCCATCTGCATTGACCTCTTAACTGGTGTTTGACCTCTTAACTGGTGTTTCATCTTATCCCTGAAGCCCTTATGAAGGTTGCAGCAATATGGGTAGTAGGTGTTTCAAAATGATGCCTTTTCCTGCTTGCCTATATAATCTTCTCTGATATACCTGCTTTCAGATTTCGAGTCTTTCCCCCTCACTGAATCACTTGTGTGCCATGTTTTGACACAAACATTCCATTTATGCAAATTCTTTTTAACTCAGTTGCTGCTGAAGGGAGAGATGATTTGCTGCAAAATCTGTGACTTGTAGCATTATTTTAGAAACTCAAGTGATTCAGGAGACTGGGTGCACAGGGAACCCTGACTTTTGTGTGAGGCTCTCTGTTTTCTGGACTGCAGGAACTGTGGGATTGCAAAGCTGGACCAGCCCTTGAAATAAAGTTGATTGAAGCCACCTTTGATTCTGCCCACATAACAAAATACAGAGAATATCAGCAGGTCTAAGTAGTGCTGCCAAAAATCTGCATAACAGGTGCGTCAGAGGTTTCACTTTGAACTGGGGGCATGAGTGTAACTTGCCTCTAGCTTGCTGTTGGCCCAGGTCTAACTTGCAGATTTAGATGGACCCTGTACCAACCCCATGTCATATCAGGACTGATACAAGTCTTCAGTAACATCATTATGCCCAGTGTCCAGTGCTGAATTTGTTCCTGGGAATTAATGGTTAGAGAGGTGATGTCACCATTTCACCCCAGTATTCCTGTCTGATGTCAGTTCCCTCCCTGAACTAGCTGGTGGGCCTCTGCTTCCCATCAAAGGGCACTCTTTCCCATGAAGTTCAGTTCTGCTCTCAACAAAATATTAAAAAATAGGGAGGAAAATGCATAATTTTTAGAGTTACAAAAACTGAGATTAATAAAAATTGACATCTCTAATGTACATGCAATTGTTTCTGCCATCCCCCAAGTGATCCCTGTGAGATTACCCAGAGACATACATACACACACAAGTGCTAAGTTAGTCATGCTGTCAGGTTATTGCATTGCTTCTGGAAGTGACTGGAACTAGGTGATTTCCCATCTTAAATAGTTATAATTCTGTGCTATTCATCTTATTTGCTGATTAATTTTCATTTTCCCAGTTGATTTTTCCATGACACTTTGAGGAAGCTTCCTGTAAACTTCAACAAGATGGTATCATTATTGTCCCATCTCTGCATGACCTTAAAGGATCTTTCCAACCTAAATGATTCTATGCCTGTATATTCCTTACCTCCCTGTTCCCATAGTGCTTAAAAGAGCCCAGCTCAGGCTGCTGATTTGCTAAAAGTGTTCCCATGCTGACAATAAACTGTACTGGACCTGACAGCAAAGCTCAGTCTTGGAACATATGAAAGCTGGTGGTATCTGAAATCTGGGTAGGAAAAATCAATCTACTAAATTTTCTTAACTCCAGCTTCCACAAAAACAGTTTAAAAACCCACATGGTTTCCCTGCTCAGGAAAACCATGATTTTAAGAATGATGTGCTTTTGGTGGCAGGGGTTGCCCAGAAAACTTCATACTGAAGCAAATTGATAAACTCTAAAGGAGTAAGCCATGTGGTTCAGTGCAAGCCAACCATCAGCACCTTTAATGAGGCTTAAAGAGAATAGGTTGAGCTGAAGCACTTACAACTTAACTGAAACTGAAAAATTTGTCTCAATGGTTATTTGTGAAAAATGCTGTATTTATTTTTAAATGTGAATAACCTAGAAAATCTGGCATAATAATTTTTGAATTTTTTGAAAAGCACTAAAGAACAAAATGCAGTAAAATTAGAACATTTTTAGAAAAGAAAGAAAACATTGGCTCTCTAATCTCTTAGAATGCACTAATAAATTTATATGAAATAAAAATTATGTGGACTTTCCATAGCTTTTAGTAAAGTCTACCAAGAGAAGCTATAAAATAAACTAAGAAGCCAAGTACACACAGGAAAAACTCTGGTTTTGGAAGGTAAACTGGTTAAGGGACCCTAAAGAAGAACAGGCTGTAAAGTTCCTGACATAGCAAAGTAAGAAACTTTTAAATGTGTTTTTCATAGAACAGGTTTCTGTTTTAAAAAAATAAAGTAAAATTATTTATATCATATTGTCATATGAGCTCACTAATTTAAATGCAAATAGCTATGAAAAAGGTCAAATTGAGTAATCTGATAATTGCAGTTTTAATTATGCCGCAACATTTCTTTTTAACTACAATTTAATTTAATGACATGAACATTTAATGTTCTTATTTTACTTATATTTTCAATTTACTATAAAAGTAAAAATGCTAAAGCAAGAATATTTAGGCAAAGTTGAAATTAAATGCATGATAACTACAGAGTAAATGTATCTCAATTGTCTTAAAATGTTTTTTTCCCAGAACTTTTTGTTTTGCATGAAATTGAAATTTTGGTTCTGGGCAAGAATTAAAAAAACAAACAAAAACCAAACCAAAACAAAACAAAAAAAAAAAAAAAAAAACCAAAACCCCAAAAAAAAAAAAAAAAAAAAAAAAAAAAAAAAAAAAAAAAAAAACCAAAAAAAAAAAAAAAAAAAAACAAAAAAAANAAAAAAACCAAACCAAAACAAAACAAAAACCAAAAAAGCAAGCCAAGCTTTCAAAGTATTAACATTTTATTTAGGATATTACTTTTTAAATTTAGTAATATGCAATGGGCCAACTCCCTCTCTAGAACTGGCATTCCTTAACGAATTTGTTACAATCAAGAAAGAAGAAGGGAAGTTGAGTTAGATCTCTAGGAATAATGTTAATGTTAATCAATCACTGAAAAGACTGAGAGGAAATTGCCACTCTGAGACAAGCAGGATGAGCATGGGACACAGTTTTGGCCCAGGTGAAGCGCAGAATTGCTATCTGAACTGTAAAGGGGGAACTGTCTGCTCTGCACATGCATTATTTCTCACATGCCAGTGACATGTCTACAGGGCACATCTACAATAAATGTACTGATTCTGCACCTAAAAAAGCTCATTTGTTGTGATCAGAAATAGTGCTGTGTGGAGATATCAGTAATTATGTGCAGATATTCAGAAAACAAACCCAGGGTATAAGTCTCCAAAGTATGTAAAAGTCACCTGGGAGTCACCACTGTGGACAAACAGAAGAAAACCTTAGCTCAGCAACAGAAACAGTCAGCAACCCTGCCAGGGTGTAAGGATCCATCATGAACAGCTCCAAGAGACTACAATTACAGGAGTGTGTTCTCACCTGAAGGGTTGTGTTCAGTTCTCACCTCTCCATCCCACAGGTGTGATAGAAATGATAAAAATTCAGAGACACCTTCAAACACAAGAAAAGCTTAGAGGGTTGGAAAGGCTCTCATGCCATGAATGTGGAAAAGACCAGCAGCACTCATGTTTGTGTTTCCCAGCAGGAAGTATAAGGGAACTGTGTCCAAGCAGCAGCCCATGGAGGTGTCCATCTCTGGGTGACTCTGGGGTGGAGAAGAGGAAGAGTCCATGCCTCAGTCCAGCCCATGCCTGGCATGGGCAAGGCTTCTTGCTCCCACTGACTCAGATCTGTATCCCTGAAACCTCGGGTTTTTGGGGTGAACTCTGGGGTTCCACCTGTTAAGCACACTCTATGTGTTTTTTTAAATTTTTTTGTATGATTTGAAACAAACACCAAAACCACAGGGGCTTTGTGCAACTAAACCAGCCAAGTCAAAGTTGTGTGTGAAGGATCTATGGCAAAATAAGATTCAGGGGCACTCAGGAGGCTCCTCATCCCACTCAGTGACATTGTTTTTAGATTCATCTTTGACCTAATGTCTGGACAGCTCTGTCTGTTTACAAAAAAAAAGTGTTCTGTTCATGAGTATCTTTTTATCTAGCTGAAAGGGTTCCCATGCTTGCTTAGCTGAAATCAGTTTTGCAAATTACTCTGTATGCCTTGTGCAAATTTAGACTCTGTTTTTCTGGCCTACAGATGTCTCAAACCACTGCATAAAAATATCCGTATTTTCTTGTGAATTAGAAAAACTTCACAGCCTCTATCCATGACCATGAAAAAAATAGCAATTTCTTCTGCACTGCTACATGCAGAAGCTTTTTTGAACATATGGTAGATACCTGTGTGATTTAAGCAAAGCCACTTATTTGTAATGCAATAAGAAATATATCTTTATATAAATGCATTCCATGTAGCACTCTGTGGTAGTATCTTGAAAATATTGTAATCATTATTGGGAAGCCACAACAAAAAACCCTCTTAATTCTGTGTTGCTATTCTCCCATTCCTCTCTACTACAGAAGAAACAGAATGGGTCACATCTGCAGGCGTTTGTTTGATACACAATACTGCATTATACACATATTCAAAATGATAATAACACAGAAGCATGAAATAGCTTACTCCTGAAAATGTTCATGGCAGGATATAGGTGCAGCCTCTTGCTTCTGAGCCAGCACATATGTCTGGATCAATGACCTGAACTGGAGTCTGCTGGAAGGAATCCATTACCAAAGTCTGCCATGATGCAGTTTTGTGCAGAGAAGCTGAACACTGAGATAGAAGCAATCAAAATATATATATGATAAATCACCAGTAAAATTTGCAATATTCAGTTTCCATAATATTTTCCCTCTGTCATTGCCTCCTATTACAACTGATTTAGCAGAACAATGATAAGGATAATGTTTTGCTGAAGACTAGGCCTTTTCAATTGTGCTGCTGCCCTTGGAATCAATTTCTTTCCTCTTAGCCTGACCTTGGTATCTATTTTCCTCAGTATTCAAATCAGCTGTAAAATCTTGAACTTCTTTAGACCTTCCCCCATCCCCCAGATACCTGGTGTAAGGGACATACGTACAAGGAAACTGGAGACTGAAAGGCTCTTGCTAAGAAAAATTGTAACTTGATAAACAGAACCTGAATGCACTCTAACATGTACCTCATTTACACAGAACACCATTGGCCCAATCCTGTTTGCTTAGAGTAGAGCAGAGGCAACTTAGCTTGCATGTCTGAATAGGGTGCTTTAGATAATATTGTATGTCTTCAGACTTGCAAGAATAATTTCTATAATATACAAGGAAAAAATTTATCCATCACCAGTGGATTCATGGACCATAAGCATTATATTTCTTTTCTCACATTCTTACATCGCTGCCTTCATTAATATTAGACTGGGATTGAAGTGAAAATGAAGTGCCAATTTCAGCTTACAAGTTAGGGAAGACAAGCAACAAATCAAACAGAAAAGGAATCATCTTACTAGCCAAAGAAGTAAAAACACATTTAAAATGAATAACATTGCAGAAGCTCCTGCTGTCTCTCCATTCTCCATGCAAGCCCTGCTGGAAGCAATCAGTGAGGAGCAGTCTGCTGGGCACTGGCAGAGGGGAGTAAGGAGGGTCAGGGTGGGCTGTGGTGTGGTGACCAATGCGCCCTGTCAGAGGCGTGTGCAGCAAATGTATGGCAGCCAGCAGAACAGGCACAGCCTGTGAGCCTGACACTGCCATCCTTCTCCAGAGGGTTTCACCCTGCAAGCGGTGGTGCTCCCAGAATAGCCATGCATACCAGGAGCTAAGCAAAATGAGAAAAAAGCAATTAGTCAGGAAAGAAGTACAGGGAAGATGCTGGTTTTCCCCAGCCAGCTCTACCATGTCAGTGCAGAGAGCCTGGCTTCCTTTTTACCTACTTCAAGCAGTCCAGTCCCCATGGAAGTCAACTAAGAAGTGATTGTGAGTCTGTGTTCGGGGTACCTGTTGGTTTACAGAGGACACAGCACGATGTCCCAACTTGGGATGCTCTGTTGCCGTGTTAGCCTTCAGCCTTCCTCCTGGGCAGGTTTCTGTTGGAGTGCACGCCATGAGTGAGGGGTGGGTGCAGAAGGTGCTGTGGCTTCCTGTACAGAAACATATACACCATCTGGTTGTAGGACTGGAAAGTTTCTTGTGTACATGTTTGGGTCTAAGAAGTAACAGCATCCGTGCTTTTTCCAGGGTGCCTCTTTCTCTCCACAGCTCCAAGGCAGGATTGGCTGTCCTCCTCCAGCTTAGACATGGCTTCCCCAACTCTGGAGCAACTGTGGTTGATAAAAATGATGAGAAAAGCATGTAGAAGCATGTACTCATTTCATTTGGGATAGAAGCAATTTTCTTAAACCAAGACAAAGTGTATTAGCATAAGACTTTGAAATAAAAAAAATATACCGGGTGAGGCAGGGAGCACAGCTATACTAGTGACATAGTGAATCCCATGCCTGGCCAGGGCTTGCACGTGTTAGGATTGTGAGATATTTCATTCTTGTTACCACAGTAAAGGAATCTGTTACCAAACTGGTTTTACTTTAACTAACAACTAGGACAAACTTTGCAGAGGGGATGCTTTCACTTACAAGCTGCTCTTCCCTGTGCTCTATGGCACTGCTGAGGCAGAACTGGCCCTCAAGGTATGCTCTATGTCCCAGGATGGGGTCACTTCCATCAGGAGCACAGTGGTTTCACAGAAGTGGAGTGTGGTCACCTCAGAGCTGCCAAGCTGTTCTCTGCCCACTACAGCTGCCTGGTCATACTGCTGTCTCCATCCAAAGAGCAAATTAATAACCAGAAAATGAGACAGAAATGAGGAATGGAGGGGTCTTGACATTTGAATGTCACCAGGAGCACACAGCGTGGGAGAGTAAAGGTTTCTTCCTGTCCCTGTGTTTATCGCTGTCTGCACATTGACTTGTTTCCTGACATATGAGCCATGACTTGAAAGGAATTCAGACTCCAGTAAATTTTGCATTGCACTTCAATGTGGCCTCTGGGATTGAATAAGGGCAAATCTAATATACTGTTGCTATGGCAACCCTGGCAAAGCCATGATGAAGAATGCTGAAGCCATGGGCCCTGTGCTGGGTGGTGGCACAGGTGGGACCATCTGGCATGGTCACACCATGAGGGTGCACAACCCGGGCACCCCTCCTCGTCTGCACCCAGCCAGGCTGCCCCTTGGACATGGCTGTGCTTGGATGGAGCATCAGACACACAGAGTCCCCTCCTAGGGACTATCAAAATTAGCCCTTCCTTTGTGTTGGGGGGAATCAGGCTCCTGCAGTAAAGCTGAGAGGGGTGTCATTGGCCTTGGTTGGTACAAGTGATGCTTGTACCTGGTGTGTGGCTGTTGAAGGATCCATGGTGAGCCTGTAAGGGCAGTCTGTACTTACTAAAGAGGGCAATCGTAGTGATGGATTTTAATCATTAAAATGATTTTATAACAAAGAATCTGAGGAAGCTGATATCTCCTTTCTTCTCTTGTGAGCAATCTCAGCTTTGAAGATATTGATTCTTCTTGCTCGAGTGGACTTCATTTATTTTCTATCATGGAGATGAATATTTATTTTTAGCCAATTCTATTTTAGCCTTTTTGCCTTCATCTTTTTCCCATCTGAATGGTCAGTGATGGAAGAACATATTTCCTCTTTTTGCTCAAGCCACAGCTGTACAGTGGCTCATGAGCTGCAGTCATGACAAAAGTTCAATTCAAAGCATCTCAGCTTCAGCGTGCAGTAACTAAACCCAGCACTGAAAAGCACTAACAATGGGAGACCAAAACCTACCTCCAACACTTGATAAAATTATTATTATTATAGAGAGCAAAGAGCTTTTGCTTTCTTTTCTATTGCTTTGCAGACCTTGTAAGACCCTGCTTGGATTTCTGCATAGTTAATTTGTCAGTTTATAAATTACCACATTACGTTAGCATTGAATGCTTCAAAACACAAATATATGCACAGAGGGCTTGAATATTTGAAGTGTTTTAGTACTATAGGGAAATAATTTTGTTGTCAAGCTGTGGCAGATATAGAAGTGCTAGGGGATACATGACCATTTCATCAGGACGGTGTCAATGATGGTCTATGAACATCCAAGGGAGGAAATCATCTTTTATCACTATTGTGTACCATGCAGGTCCAGATGGAGGATAAAACATGCATGAGTTGCCCGGAGCTCTGAAAATAATTATACTCATTTGCCAGAAATGTAGAAAGTGCATCCAACCAAGTTACCACCCATCATAGTGACACTCTGTTTGCATACTGATGAGTTTAAAGCCAGAGACAATGGTGTTGGCATCAATAGCAGAGGGGGCTGGGAATCACCAGTGCTATAGGATTAACAGGGCCATCATTTTATGTTAGGCTGCATTTCTCTCATGCGGGATATCAAAATACTCCCGGTGCTGGCACTGACGTAGCTGGTTACAAGACTGGTTTGGTTTAAGGCTCCCAACACTGCGGGAGATGCTGGGGAGCAGAGAATGAAGGCTGCTCCACCCACCCGCTATGCAGGGCTGGCCTGCAGTTCCGTCCGACGCGTGGGGGCTGCACACACAGCCCCGTGTGTGAGCGGGGCAGGGGAGGCACCTGCGCTCTGCGCACTCGCAGTGCCTCTCCTCATCCCCAGAATGCTGCACTGGAGCACCAGCAAAAAATAGTGTGCATATGCTAAGCTCTGGTGCCACTGCAGAGTAATTGATGAATGGGTTTTTAAAGTGTAGAATGAGAATGAATACAAGTAGGACCCAGGAGTATAATTCTTTATATTGCAACCAGCACTGCTTGCATGTAGGTGGTTTAATGGTAGAAATCAGCAATAAAGAACATGGACTTTGTTATTTAATCATTACAAACTGAAAAATAAAATTATTTGGGAATTTTTTTTTCAATTATTATCTATTTTAAGTTTTAAATTGAATTATTTAAGAGCATTATTCAGTTTTGAACCACCATCAAATAAAATTACCAGTGTTATCACAAAGTGATTTCTGCAATTTCTTTAAACAAATAATTTTAGTTATATATCCATAAACAGACACTATGATGTATATATAATATTACACATATGCCATTTTGGCTGTTCCAGTACCCCTTGCACTCCTTAAAATAGACAGGGTGAAGTACTATTATAACATGTTTTTCCATATGTGTTTGTTAGCATATTGCTAGCTGAAGCATGCCTTAAAATTAAAATAAAAATAAAGCCTGAAATAGTTATTTTATTCACTGATTTATATAGGACCTTTTCCTATTATAATGAAGAACTTTAGGTACAGCCATGAATATGTTGATGACTACTGAGAAAAATAACTAAATCACTGAATCTTATCAAAGAATGTTAACATGGCACATACCCATCTTTAGGCAGAAAATCTTGCTTACCTATACAGGACTACTCTACAGTATACTGCAAGCTAGAGGACACATCTAATAAAAACATGCAGATCAGTTATGTTTTATAAAATCATAATGTAGGCTTCCAACTTTATTTTGGTTCTGGTAAAACTACTATGTAATCACCATAATGACATAAGGACCTAAGATGATCTCTGATGTAATTCCATAGATCATTTATGTGACAGCAGTAGTGAATCACGTCTATGTGTTTTATGGTTTGATAGAATCCCAACAGTTTGATATTTTATGCTTGCAAATCTTTAAAAAATATCTTTGAAAGGAAAATGGAAGACTGAAAAATAAAAGCAGTGTGTTTGCTCAACAATGTAGCAGATTGACCTGGATCTAAGTGTACCACTAGGCAAAATTAATCCTTGTCTTATGTAAACAAAAAAGAGCAGAGGAACTATGGCCTATGCAGTCTCACTGCTTGTGGGCCCATTTCCTTTTCTTGGTGACACACTTTACTGAGCAATACTGCAGTTTTTATAAAGTCCAGCTGCCATCAGAGGGCTGAGGACAGCATACACTAATGCTGCCATTAGAGTACATGCTCCTTGCAACGTGCAGTGTATGCCAGTTATGGGGACACTTCTGGCATTCAGCTGAGGAGTCATGAATCAAAAGAAATATCTTGTGGTTCTTTGGCCAGCAAAAAGCAATGATAGTGATTTTAACAAAGAAAAATCTAGGAATTAAGATGTATCAAGATCAAAAGGGGCCAGAAGGGCCAGAAGCATTTAAAAAAATACTTGATTGAACTAAGGATACATAAAATAAGTAAAATTTTATTATGAACAGATAGTTCTATCAGAGAAGTGAAACAAGGTCATGAGATTATTTGCAGCCCTAATCTGATAACACAAGTCAGCATGAGAACAAAACAAAACAAAACAAAACAAAACAAAACAAAAAAAAGGAAAAAATACCAATACCTGCTGGAAAAAAAAAATTAAATCACCCCAAACATGAAACATGACTTTCACAGTACTTCTGCAGCCATGATAAGGGAGGTACTCATTACTCAGCTGAATAACTAAGCATAAAGACAAGGCAAAGGTAGTTGGAAACAGGTTTCATAAGGAAACCTTCTGAAGCATAGGGGATGGATGCACCAGTCTCATCCCTGAAGGCTTCTTTTGTGCTGCCTGGCTGTCAAGGGACCTTGCCAGTCATCAGTTTATTAATAACTCCTTTACTTATGAACAGCCATTGCAGTGCTGGCTAAAGGGCAAGGTCAGCTGCCCTCTTACTAGCAAGAGTATGACCCACTGGGAAACAGCACCTCTGAGGGCTCTGAAATGTACTGGTGGAACCATCTCCCACATCATTCACTGGGCCAAATGAAGCAGAAGCCTTTGTAGAAGCCTTGATTCTGGCCACTTGCTGAACAATACCTACCACTAGCTAAAAGGCAAAACTCAGAAAAATTTCTGAGTGTCAAAAGTGATCAGCTGAAAACTACATAATTAAATTGCTGGATGTGGCAAAGACAATTGAAGGCGGTTTAACCAGGACTATCTTGTCCTGGTCTCTGCAATCTGTAACCATCAACAAGGGGATAAATCATCAGAAAGCAGCTCTATTTCTGGCAATGAGTGGTTCTCAGACACTTGATGTTCTTAGCAGATTTCACTTAATTTATGTAGAGAGGGCAAACTATGAAGATGTCAAACATAACTTTGAGAAATTCTGGACTCTGCATAAGTGTATTTGCTTAAGACTTTTCAGCATATGGATTTTATGTCTTTACACAGACATAAGATGAAGAAAGGGAGAAAGCAGAAGTTTTCTGAATTATTGAATGCCAAGGGATCACTCTCTCTATGAGGCTGGGGTGGATAACTGTGCCCCTGATTGGGCATGTGGTCCTTGTGCCAGACAATCTCAGGAACAAACAGAGGACCCAGAGAGGGGACCCAGAGGGGACCCAGAGGACCCCAGAAATAACTTTTGACAAAACAGTCAGAATTTGCCGGGCAATGTAGTCAGCTGCTTCTGTCCAAAGCTGAGGGAAAGCAGACAGTGCTATAAACTGTGTGCACTGAGGGGTCTGAAATGGCACAAAAACAGTCAAGTGGCAGGAAGAGTCACAAGGCTCAAAGCCGGAATCAATAAAAACTAACACTGATGGTCAAAAATGCAAGTCAAGACAGTATCCAGCTTTTTGAAAAGGAATCATTCCACAGGATAACACAGCTTCAAAAATTTCCAAGTATTTATGTAGTGCACAACTTAGAAATTATGACAAAAGCACCATTAACTCATAGGAAACCCTCTGCAAAGCATTCACCAGGATCATAACTCAGGGTGAATGGACCATTAATTAATGCTGGACATAAAAGAATGCTGGTTGGGGGATGACAACTAGTCTAGCCTTCTGCTCAAAGAAGGACTGTGACCAGCTCCACATCAGGTCTGACATGGCTTTTTCTATTCCAGTCTGGAAAACCTGCAAGATCCACAAGTAACTTTCAGCAACCTGGCTTAGGGCTGTGTTGCCCATCCCATAAAGCTGTTCTGCAAAGGACATTCAGTAATAACAGGATGGGAATATGTGTCTATAGTGCTAGAAACCATGATGTGAGCATGGCAAGGGAAGCACAGGCAGTAAAGGTGACTAGTAAAACTGAAAACTTACAGAGTAGTCTGTTTTTGACAAAGGAATTTTTTGTCAAGGATATCAAAGAGACATGAAGGTAAACCTCAAGAATTGAGATGGCTATTGAGGTCCCACTCTGAGCAAAAGTCTGTATTACTCACAGGTGCCTCCAAAGATCGTGCTGTTGCTGTGCCCATATATTTGGCAGGTCTTATTTGGAGAGTTTTAATGTATATGCCATAGCAATCAGTAAAAACTGGAAATCGGTACTCTTACATAGGCTAGGATGCTTAATCCTTACATACCAAAGCTTTCAGAACTTTATTTCTGAGAGGTCAATGTCAGTGCAGAGTGATTGTAATATTCATCATGATGACCAAAATGAATGTTATGCAAGACTAAAGGGATTTAATTTTCTGTGAGGGTTTATGATTTGCTTTTTGAATGTACTGGGAGAGATCTGGCTATTGCAAAACCACTTGGTAGAGCCCTTGACAATAGCAATAAAATGAAATGCAGGAGAAGATTTCATATATTTATCAATCAGCTCAAAAAGTATCTCAAATGAAAACTGGATTCTGATTGTCATTGACATAGCTGGAAATAAAAAAAGAAATTAAATTTAAAGAGGACACATCTTGATTAGATATTAGGAAGAAATTCTTTACTGTGTGGGTAGTGAGGCACTAGAACAGGTTGTTCAGAGAAATTGTGGATGCCCCCCACTAGCAGATGCCTCATCCCTGTCAAGGCGGGGTTGGATGGGGCCCTCAGCAACCTGGTCTAGTGAATGGCATTGCTGTCCATGGCAGGAGGGATTATTTTTGAGGTCATTTCCAACCCAAACCAATCCATGATTCCATGAATCTATGATTCCATGATTCTATGATTCTATGATTCTGTGTAATGAGACCAGACTCGCGGTGTCACATGAAAAGAGGAAGATGTGTTTATATGTCTTGGATAAAGCCAAGTAACATTGACATGTCATGGATGATTGTTTCTAACAATTGTCTAAAGACATATCTAAATACATCTAAATACAACTAAAGATGTGATCATGCATATCACAGCTGTTATTACCAGATGTAGAAACCTTGGCACTTTGTTGCTTATGTTTGTTGAGCAAGACTTCCAAGCACAAAATCCTTGTTTAGACAAGATAGTCCCTGTTACCTTTCCTGTGGTTTGGAGGAAAATAGCACGAAAATAGTAAACTTATGTTTGTTTTCCATTACTATTTACTGATTCTATTATAGAACATTATGCAGAAAGGAAGAGTGGTCCCATGTTGCCATTCTAACCAACCAAAATCTGAAAAAAAACCAGAAACAAGCCTGCAAAACAGAATACCAAGTCAGAGTTGCTGTTGTGTGAGGTCGTCTCCTAAAATGGACACAAACTAGCAACAGTAGCTGAGCTGTTCTCCCAATCTCAGAAGCCACATAGTGATGGCATACAGAATTAAGTGTTTTGTCAAGATGTGTCGCACAAGCTTCATCCACTCTTTCTCGAAGCAGCTGAAAACAGGAGAAGGATTTGGACATGAGCAGAGAGTTATCAGTATGCAGAGGTTAGTTATTTTAGTTAATATATGAGCTGTAAGAATTTGAAGCCTTGTGTCACCATAATTGTTAACTATTATTGATAATGTGTTTCATTGGAAGAAGTAAGCAGAGAGCCTTGAATCTTGAAAGGTTCCCATAACACCTGACTGAGACGGGGGACAGAGATGTTTGTGTTGCACAGATTTTTGTGTGCTAGGGCTTAGGCAGGCAGCAGGTGAGCTTGGTTATGCTCTCAATCCTGAGCAATTAACGAGTATCTAAATACTGCAGAGATAAAAGCTGAGTTTCGTGGCAGACCTGATACTTCTGACAAAGTTATGGCATGACTAATATCTCCCTCGAGGTTAAAATCAGCACCAAGGACCATTGTCAGCCATTGTATCTAAAGGGCTCTAGTAATACCAAGTCCACATCTCTATCCAAATGCATACACTAGTTCTGGTCTCAAAACTAAACAAAGAGATGATGTTTCTGTAACGACCTGCTTCTTCCCTCTCAGAAACAGGAGTGTAACCCTGGGTATGTGAAACTTAAATATAATTTAATTGGAAAAACAAATAGAAGCTACTTAATGAAATATATGTCTCATAGGAAAAAAATCATAAAAGAAAGCTTACATCAGCAAAAAGCAGAGTGTTGACTTGCTTTTGGAGGGGTAAAATGTAATAATCTCCCAATCTAATGAAAACATACATAAATTATAATACAATTTATAATTATTACTAAATAGCATAAAATATATATCAATGTTGTAAGATACTCATTCCAAGAAATGGTGTGAAAAAGGCTTGACAGATGAAGACGACTATAATGAGGGAGGTGCCTTTAGGTGGGATTGCAGGGGTGGGCTTCCTCCTGTCTTTTTACCTCACTAATAGTGTATGTGTGGACAGTGTTGTAATAATGAACATGTGAGGTATCAGTGTATTTCTGTTTTTATTATTCCAATTCTGAGTAAATAAATCTTTACATAATTAGTAACCCAAAACTGTCATACCATCACTCTTTCACATTTTTCCATATGCCTGGAATGAACAGTATACCAAAGAATTCAGAAACCATTGGACAGAAAATTCTCAAAAGACACTAAGAAGTATACTATGTCTAGGCCTCAATCCAGATTTTGCACATAGACTTGTGCATGCAGATGAACCCCTTACTTGAAAAACATTCACTCATGTAGGGAACACAGAGAGGAAACATGACACGTATTTTAGTCATGCATCTAAGGCTATATCAGCCCAATTTACTCCAAGGAACCTCCAAACAAGAACACACACACAAATACACACAAAATGTCCACCTGTGCAAGACTCAGTCATCCCAGCAACTCGATAATTTGTTTCAAATGTTTACAAACATTTTTCAAACATTAATCAACAGTCCAAAGCCTCCAGACACTCAACAGTCAGACAAACAGGACCCCATTAGAAAGCTGGAAGTGCACAAGGAATAGGAGTGACACCACAGGTCCAGTTAGGGACTGTAGGTGCATGCCTGGGGAGACACTTCCTCCAATGACCCTGGTGTGACTGAATGCCCAGGGAGTAATTTGAACAGATGCAAATCGATACTGCTGCCAGGCACCAATATATCTTGTAGCAGTCCTTTCCCTGGATGAGACATAAATAACTGGCTGTCTCTACACTGACACATCCCACTCTCAGATGCTGGAAAGTGTCTTAACAAACCTTCTGTCTCCACCTTTAAGTTTCTGGTCTAATTTCATGCCTTGAAC
This sequence comes from Climacteris rufus, assembly GCA_013398175.1. Classification (NCBI taxonomy): domain Eukaryota; kingdom Metazoa; phylum Chordata; class Aves; order Passeriformes; family Climacteridae; genus Climacteris; species Climacteris rufus. The sequence continues at coordinate 125,823 of VZRZ01001073.1, forward strand.
TTTGGCTCTCTAGGTGTTAGGAGCAAGCAGTTAAGAGCAGGCACCCTGACAGTCCACATCATCACAAGGTACAAAAGGCAGAGTAGCCAGGACTTTAGTCTTGCACAGAAGCAGGTCTTAAACACTCAAAGCTCATGTGAGCACCTGCTCCAGAAAACAGACCATTCACTCGCTCCAGCAGCCCCCTTTAGTGCTGTTACCATGCACAGCTTTAGCAGTGAATCAGACTAACAGGTCAACCAAAGTGGTCTTCGTTCTGCCTGCCTCTGCCTCCACGTCTACTGAGAAGTGTTTTCTTCACAGTTACCTATTTAGAGCAGAACCGAAAAATGCAAAGGAATGCATCTGCATGTTCACAGCAAACAGCAGCTCCTTGTGCCATCTCAGTACACTGGCATGTGAGGAGGACTGGGGAAACATTCTTTCCTGGGAAGTCTGACTTTATGCTCTGCAGGAGCTCTGAGATCTAATAGGAGAAACATAATAAAAAGTCAGGTGGAAGGATTTCTTAATTTTAATTCAGTTGAAAAGTAATCTGAATTAATGCTTGAAGGAGTTAGGCAGACTGGTTGAGTACAACAGTTGGTAAGTCACTTTCATTTGTCTTGATGGAGACTATTTATTAGGCTTTAGTATGGCACTACACATGCCAGCAACCTGCAACTTTGCTGTTAGCACTAGAGAAGTCTTTTGCCATGTGTTTGGGCTTAACATGGAAAGAGCCATATGGTCTGGACACAAATTTAGTATATCTCAAAAAAAAAAA
>VZRZ01001073.1:126634-160557 GCA_013398175.1 Climacteris rufus
AAAAAATTAAAAAAAAAAAAAAAAAAAAAAGTTCCGAGCTATACAACATTTCTACACAGACATACCTGACATCTCTGCTGTGAAACAAAAACCTAGATGTCACCCTACCACTAAGGTATTTCTGATACAAATGTCTCCAAGAAAGCAAAGGATTTCTGGGCCTTGGAAATTCTATGCTCATAGCTCTACTACCTTCTCAAAATCCTGATCTCTACCTGGCCAGAACTCTATGTAAAATTTTGGGAAGTGAAAAAAAAAGTATATAGTTACTTATTCCTGAGTAGACAATAGAAAGAACTGTGTGGAACTGAGAAATCTTTGTGATCTGGACTATTATGGAAAACCAGACAAAATGGAAATTCCTTTTTTTTTTCTAGGTGCTCAGCAGAAACACACTGGAGCAAAGTAAAACCTCTAGTAATTTTTTGGCATGGACTGAAGCAGCAAAGCCCTGCACAGTCACAGGGTAACAGAGCTGCAGGAGGAACCATTATTCAGATCACATGTGACTATGTTTTGCTGAGTTGTTGAGACTATGTCACAAGAATTCCTTCTGTATTCTTTTTCTGCACCCTATTCCTATGAGGTCAGGCTCTTTGGACCCCCTTGTTTTACACCCAGGTAAGGAAATATTGATAACTAAATTTAAACTAGTTTAAATTGTTTAATCTAGTTTAATCTGTGCCCAGATCTGTCCTTTCAGGTTGCTGAGCTCAGCTTTTCTTCATAGGGTTTTCCTTTCTTTCCCCCACCTTTTGTTTTATATAGTTCTGGCATATAAATGGTTTGCACAAAACTTGTGTAATATTGCACATTCATACTCATGTACTGTCACTTTCATATTGTGGCTGGTAGATACATTTGGTAGTATACTTTTGATCTGCATTATTTTAAAAATATTTATGGTCTTTTAATTGTAAATGGAGATATGTCTGGATATTGTTTTCCTCAAAATAAAGGGAAAAATAAGATTGATAAGCCTATCCATTCCCTCACCCAAAGCCATTCCGTGCCACTGCACTGGGGAGTATCTGCAGCTCCAGTAGCCTAACATAAATCCAGATGCTGACGGTGGATGACAGGCAGGTTAGGCAATAGGAAGGAACCACTACTGAGTGCAGACCAAGCCCTGATCTGGAGTAGAGAGACCAGGAACTAAGAGGTACCAGCTATCTCACAGGAGCCAGGCATGCATGGAGCCAAGGTCAGCATCAGAGAGAAAGTGTCAGCTCCAGACCCTCTCCCGTGCCTTTACAGCTGACCAGCTATTGTGGTTCTCCATAGACATTCTCAGTACGACCTTCAACATGCAGAAGTCAGGGCAAAGGAGATGAGAGAGGCAAAACTCCAAGGAGAAAAATGTATATTTAAGGGGAGTTTCTTCCCAGCTGCACCGGGGAGAGTATGACAATAAATAACTGGCTGCCTGCTTCAAAATTAAAAGAGAGAGAGATTGTAGCAGGCAGGTAAGCAAAGACAGTGTCAGCATCACTGCCTTTGTAGATCAAACAGAGAGAGGAGTGTTTGTTATGGTGGAGGGAGGTCAGTCAGTAGATGCACACAAAGTTTCTCTGCAAGGTACAGCCTTGATTGTACAAATATACCAGAAGAAACTTCAGTGGCATCTCTGACATCTACACTGAGGATTGTCACCCCTTCTCAATGTTAGAGCTGATAAAGTGTCACATCCCTTTATTTATTTTTCATGTGGAGACTGTTTTATGGCCTTTTTTTTTGTGTTTGGTTACCTCACTTGGTTTCTCTGGAGCACCTTTCCACCACCTAGTCACTGGTAGTGGCTAATCCAAATTGCAGGAAATTTTTCCCAGTATAAAAGAAATACAAAATAATAATAAACCCTGCCAAACTCTGAAACTTAAAACCAAACCTGTAATTTTAACATAAAATTGTTAAGTACATTTAAAGTAGTTGATAAAACATTATAGAGCTGGTCAATATGACCAGTACTGTAGAATTCACATCAGTTTTAAATCACAGCTTATATTCAGAGGACCACAGATGACTAGAGATCAACAATTGCAATGAAATTTTATATTGTCATTTTGACATTATGTCCATTAGTGGGCCAGAGCAATTAAACAAATTTTAAAGAACAAGAATTCTGTCAAACTATATGTATATATTTGTATTTGCAGATACAGTATGTAAGATTGGATTAAATATAGTAATTTTCTCTCAACAGTATATCTAGATATATACTTCCAACATACGTTTGTGAAAATGTCTTTGATATGTATTCATTTAAGTTAATTATACAGGTCTAATACTTCTCTTCATTTAATGCTCTAAAATTAATGGCCCCTCATTTTTATCTCCAACGCAAATGATCATGTCATTTCCAGCTGCACGCAGCTCTTTCTCTCATATGCTGAATATGATTAGTTCTCCTTTGGCAGAATTAAAGCACGTGACTCTCTGGGGTTAGGCAAGAGCAATGTCTCCTGGTGCTGTTTCAAAGCTTCTGTTATGATGTAGTATTCTTAAGAAACAGGATTTCAGTAATGCACACTGCAAAAATGTTAGGCAAGTGAGTTCTAAAGGCTGTGGCCTTTGGTAAGCACAGACAAAAACAACAATGGCAACTCATAAATCTCCAAAATCTTCACAAGAGATTATCTAGACATTGCAGCAAACACTTGTAAAAAGTTGTAAAAAAAAAAGGGATTCAGCTACTTCTGAAAGGATATGCTATGTCATCTGGAAGTACTTCCATAGAGCTCCAAATGAAGTGAGCGTCTTGAACTATTTTAATGGAAGCCAGATAAAACTCGTAACAACCTCTTTTTTTAACCAATATTCTGTATTCACATAAGAGATACTTTATCAAAAACCAGACAACCATCACCTATTTTTCTAGAAGTTAGACATCTAAGCTCAAAACCCAGAGACACATGTGCTTTGAACATAAATTCATCTCCATCTTATTTGTCAATCAGCTGCTTGTGCATGATGGTGACAGAACACACATCTGTCATTCAAGAGTGAAAAACAGACATAATTTTAAATGTGTATCTAGCTTTCAGATATTCTGCTTGAATGGCAGACAAATGCTATTGTCATAAACATAATTTGTGATTGAATGATTTTAAGATATAATAAACAAGGGCAATCACAAAGCTTATTCTTTCCTTCTTCAAGCAAGACTGGAACTTGAGACCACCATTTAAAACATAATAAAATTAGAGAAACAAAATTATTTCTGAATTCTGCCTTGCAGGTATCACCTAACAATTTTTGGCTTTTTTATCAAGCCAGGATATTGAACACTAGTAGTTTGGGGCCTGGGTGTGCCCATTAGCTAGTGATGGAGCAGTAGTTTGTGTCTGAAGCATTTGCTGGGGAAATGGAGTTTCTGTGCTTCTTCTCTAGCACCCCTGAAGTGTCCTGTTGCTGTTGTGGTTGGATCTAAGCTGGGCATTGATGACTGTAAATACACCCGAAGCATTAAAATTCCCAATTAAAAGCTCCCATCACAGCTCCACAGACATACTTCTGTGGAAAGCATCTGTCTGTAAATGCCAGGTGCATTTTCAAGCATAAACATTCTGGCTCTAAACACGCCAAAGTCGTCTATCTGCTTTCTCAGTTTTCTGTTGCAATTTCTCATGTATTAGGCTCAGACGTCTAGAAATTGAGAGAGGTCAATTTAACCAGCTCGTTTGAAAACAACACAATTCTTCCCTTATCTTCTCCTTTCTGCTTCTTATATGTGTTTTGAAATGCATATTTGCATTTACGTATATAAGGCAACCCTGCTAGTAATTATGCTCATAAAGCATAAATACAGTAAATTCCTGGGTAGAAACAGAAGTCAATTCATTATGATATGTGTTAGGAGGGAAAAAGCCTACTAAGCCAGAGCTGAGAGGCAATCCAAGGCTAGATACCTAATCTGTATATGGGTTTAACTCTTATAAAGAATCAAGCCTTTGGATCTCACACCTCTGTACTTTTGGGAAGATAAGATACACATATGAACTCTTTAAAGCCCTTTGCTGTAATACCACACCCTTGGCAAGGAACGTGTATTTTTATAATGTAGTCAGCTTTGTACTAACTACCTGTGCATTGGAGTCTGTGTGGTGTGTTCTCAAAGGGCTGAGCTTTGTTTCGCATTGCAGATTTATAAAAGCAGAACAGCTAAAAGCTGTACTCAAACTACTGAGGGCAGCTCATTTCCTATAAACCACATGCAGCTGAGAATTTGTCTCGTTTTCACAGAGAATTGCAGATTTTCCCTTCTCACTTGAAAAGACTGAAGACCATCAGTGAATTTGAGAACAACTTTGCTTGGTGTGTGCAGTGTGTAACAAAATGAGTTCAGGAGAGCAGGAGAATGGTGGTGAAAGTGCTGCTGCGTGTGTAGCACACCACTTGTTAGACAGGACTTGGAAATGTAGCAGAGTGTTCCAGGGTGCCTTTCTTAACTGAAAAGGAAATCTTACAAAAACTGTGATCCTGAGAATGATATTGACATCCTGTGTAGGATTTAGACCTCGCAAGTCTAAGATTCTGGGTTGCAGATCTGCTAAGGGTGCACTGCAAGGAAAGCAGTGGGGATCACCTCTGGATCTCTTTGCAGAGCCTGGAACCAGAGAAGGGACATCCAAAAAAAAAAAAAAAATTTGGAGAAAAAAAGGTAGCAGTGGTAAAACAAGGGAAAAAAGCAATGAACCCTTTCCAGCTTAATTTTAAAATCTGTTGGGAGATGCCATTTTGTTTTAACATTAGACAGATCCATCTCTCTGATGCCTTTGTCCTTCATGCTCCCCACAGATTAGTCTCTAGGAACTTACTAGGATTCAACTCTCAGATGATTCTATTCTTATCTCTCTTCTTATTTGGTTATGGTGATGGCTATATGGAAAACCAGTTTTAGAAGTATTTGCGACAAACTCAGTCCTTTTGCAGCCTGTCTACTGCTTGACTGTTGTTGCAATATCTGCTAGAGACAAACAGGAATTCCCATGTGCTTAAAAATGTTTCAGCAGTAACAATACTAAGGTGTTACCCAGAGTAAATCTCTGTGTAGCAGCCTGCAGCACTGCTGTTCAGAAAAGGAAAAATAGTACAGAATATGGCATGGCAGTGTCATTTTTTTATTGCTCTTGGACACTGTCTTTGGAACACCCTCAATCCAACAACATGGTCATTTTTAATGACACAGATGATTTAATTTTATCTTGCTCCTCAATAATGGTGGAAAAAGCTGTGATGAAGGCAGCCCTGGACTATGGAGCATGTCTCTACACAGACTTGCAGTTGTCTTGCAAGAGCAAATCTGCACTGTGGTGCCACTCTCTGGGCAGCCATAGTGAAACCTGGGAGAGCCACACTATCATTCTGTGAGCCTCAAGTCAGGGCCTACATCCTCTCTGTCCTCCCTGAGGCTTCAGTGAAAGATTTGACTTTCACTTCAGTGAAAGATTTGATAGGCAATTGTGACTGATGTTACTTTGTATAGCTGCTTTTGCTCATCCTGCATTTTGATGGGCAACATGTTTGAGTTTGTAATAAGAAAAATGCTCTGCCTACCAGCTCATTGCATTTGGTGTCCTGAAGAGCTTGCACCATGAATGTTCAGAAAGTTCCAGGAGGAAGACTGGGGCAGAGAGCCCTGTCGGGTGATGCATTGACAGACAGGTTTGTAAGCGAAGTTTTGTGTTTAGCTACAATCACAATGACCTCAGGAGCACTCCTTTGTCATTTGCATCTAACAGTCTCAGGAGTCCTTACTGAATTTATTGGAAAATGGCAGTAATTTGAACAATAGCTTAGAGAGTTATTCAAGTGGACTAGCTAAATGAAACAGGAATCTTTGAAACTATTTTTAAAAATAATTCTCGTCTCATATGAGTTCTAACAAAGAACTATATCCACTGAAAACATCTGCCATTAAATCAAAGGAAAGTTGTTTTAATGAGATGACTATGTCAGACCATCTTCTTTTGTTGCCTGTTGGGTATGTCAGAGGTGTAAAACAACCTGGGTAATATCTTATTTCTTGCAAGATAAGTCCCTGCACAGCAATGGTAGCACAGGAGTGGGCACTCCCTTCTGAGCAGGGCCTGCCCACCTCTGCTAGCAGCAAAATTTTTGACCAAAACTACATTCATTTGCATACCTTTGAGCAGCAGTAACCATCAATTCATTCTATAATTATGCAGCAACCAAACTCCAAACAGGGAGTTTAAATGAAGCAAATTTCTGAAGTGCCATATTTGTAAAATCAGAGTGTGTCCGGTATCATTTTTATAGTTATAAATTCCTTGAAGCAAGGTGAGGCATGCCTACTACCCATTTACTACTTCCTGCTTGCCAGGCTGCCAAAGGTAATTGGACAGGCAAATTGTTTTCAGTGTTATCTTTTGCAATGCAGGTGTTCTCTTTCTTAACTTTTTCCTGAAAAATCTGCAGTGCTGACTTCAGTTACAAGATGCCTCATGTCTACTTGAACAGCTGAGTGCTGGTCATAACACAACCCTTAATCCCAAGTCCTTGAACCACAGAATCACAGAATAGTTAGGGTATGACAGTTAGGGAGACTGTCTGGTCCAAACCACTGTCAAGACAGAATCACCCAGAGCAGGTGACACAGGAACATGTCCAGGTGGGTTTTGAGTGTCTCAAGAGAGGCAGACTCCATGACCTCCCTGGGCAGCCTGTTACAGTGCTCTTTCACCCTTAACATAAAGAAGTTCTTCCCCATATTGAGGTGGAACTTACTGTGTTTTAATTTATGGTTGTTGCTCCTTTTCTAGTCTCTGGGACCACTGAAAAGAGTCTGGCACCATCCTCTTGGCACTGCCTTTGAGATATTTGTAAGTGTTGTTAACATCCCCTCTCAGTCTTCTCTTCTCCACTAAACAGACCCAGCTCCTGCAATCTCTCCTTGTAAGAGAGATGCTCCAGATCCCAAATCATCATTGTGACCCTTCCCTGGACCCTCTCCAGGACCTCCTTCTCTTTCTTGTACTGAGGATCCCAGAACTGGACACAGCACTTCAGATGTGGCCTCACCAGGGCTGAGTAGAGGGGCAGGACCACCCCTCTCCACCTGCTGACCACACTCTTCCCGATACACCCCGGGATCCCACTGGCCCTCCTGGCCACAAGGACACTCTGCTGGCTCATTGTCAACTTGTGATCCACCAAGAGTCCCAGGTGCTTCTCAGCAGAGCTGCTCTTTAGTAGGGCAGCCCCAGCCTGGGCTGGTACTTGGGGAGTTTTCTTCCCCAGCTGCACTTGCCCTTATTGAACATCATTAGGGTTCTCTCCACTCAGCTTTTCAGCCTATCAGGATCCTGGTGAATGGCAACTTTCCTCCAGTCATTGGGCACCTCCCCAGTTCTCCACGATTTTTCAAAGATGATGGAGAGTAGCAGAACAACAACATCTGACAACTCTCTTAGGACCTGTGGGTGTATCCCATCAGGGCCCATGGATTTATGGGTGTTAAGTCTGCTCTGTTAATATTTCACCCAGCCCTCTACAACCAGGGGGAAGCTTTCTTCTCTCCAGCCTACCTCTCTTACCTCCAAGATCTGGGATTCTTGAGGACCAACCTCAGCAGTAAAGACTGGAGCTAAGTAGGCATTTAGTAATTCTGCCTTCTCTGTGGCTTCCGTCACCAGGACATTAATCTGATTCAGAAGTGGCACTGCATTTTTCCTTGTCTTCCTTTTGCTGCTGATGTGCTTGTTGAAGCCCTTCTTGTCTATGATATTGCTTTCCAGACTCAATTCCAAGTGAGCTTTGTCCTTCCTTGTCACATCCCTGCATACTCTGATGATGTTACTATAGTTCTCCCATGTGGCCAGTCCCTTTTTCCACATCCCATAGATTTCTTTCATCCATCTGAGCCTGGGGAGGAATTCCCTGCTCATCTGTACGGGTCTCTTGCTCCCTTTGTTTGATTTCTGGTTTATGGGAATACACTGGTCTTGAGTTTGGAGGAAATGACACTTGAATATTGACCAGCTCTCTTGGACTCTTTTATCTTCTAGAGTCCTAATCCATGAAATTCTCCTAAGCAGGTCTTTGAAGAGGTCGAAGTTAGTTCTCTGGGAGTTCAAGGTTCTAGTACAGCTTACTGCTTTGCTGCCTCCCTGCGGGTTCCCAAGTTCCACCATCTCAAGGTCGCTGCAGCCAAGACTGCCTCCAAAGTTCATTTTCAACCAGTCCCTCTTGGTTTGTTAATACAAGGTCCAGCAACACACCTTTCCATGTTGGCTTCTCTACCACTTACATCAAAAAGTTATCTTCAGTGATTTGCAGGAACCTCTTGGACTGTGTGTGCTGAACTGTGTTGTCTCTCCAATAAATACTAGGGTTGTTGAAGTTTGCCAGGAGTACCAGGGAGGGTCCTTCCAGCTGTTCAGTTGCACCATCAGCTTCCTCTTGATCAGGTGGGTTGTAGTAAACACCCACAACAGCGTCACCCATATTAGTCTGTACCTTAATTTTTACCCAGAAGTTCTCAGTTCATTCGTCTGCTCCTGGATAGAGCTCAATACATTCCAGTTGCTCTCTCACATGAAGAGCAACTCCACAATCACGCCTTACTCACCTGTTCTTTCTAAAAAGTACATAGCCATCCATGACAACATTCTAATCACATGAGCTATCCCACTGTCCTGTAATTGCAATGCGATCTTGGCCCTGCAACAGCACACAAATTTCTAGTTCTTCCTGTTTATTCCCTGTGTTGTGTGCATTTGTGTACAGGCACTTCAGAGGGGTAATCAAGCATCCAGCCTCCCTAGAAAGCATTTAAGGATTCATCAGAATCATACACATCCTTGATGTAGTTAACTCTATGATTCTCAACTTGAGACGCAGCCAAGGATCATCTGTTGCAACACAGGTTGACATGACCCCAGGAGGAAGCAACAGCAACAGCATTGCCACTTTGGACGTCACCCTATGAGTCCTTCAGCTGAAAGCCAGTCTCATCAAATTGGCTAGCCTGCTGCCAAAGATTGCCCTTTTAAGACAGAATGATCATATCCTTTACCATCAGGATACAATCATTAAAGAACAACCCATTGCCATAAAAGCCAAAACATTCTCGACTGTGGCAGCCATGAATCCAGATGTTGATGTGCACTATGTGCCTGCTTCAGGCTGTCTCCTTTTCTTGAAGTAGAATAGATGAGAATATTACTTGGGCACTGGTATTTTCCACCTGCATCAAAAGGGCTTAATAGTCTTCCTTGATCCTGCCCATTAACTGTCTCTTGTAACTTGTCCATGCACCTCAACAGGTCATCAACATTTTGTGAAGGTACCAGTCTTTTCTCCAGGAGAAGTTTCTGTGCATTCATTGCAAGCTGCTACCTGTACTGATGTCTCCTTCTTTACTATGTAAGGAATGCTACTGAACTATCTGACCTGTTCCAGGAAATAACTTCAATCTTTGAGCACATATAGAAAAAATAGCATAACTCTTCCCAGGGAGATCTTTTTTTTGTTTTCTAGGAGACCTTCTTTTGTTTTCTAGGCAGATCATTATTCAATAAAATAAAGATTGCATAAACTGAAACTGTTCACTTGGACTCAGGTCCAAAGAATATGTCTTGAAAAGTGAAACAGTCTTGATTCTTATCTAACTCTAAAAAATAACTATAACTTGACCATGTAAGAAGTTGCCTTAGAAGTTCGACATATTCTTTGCATTACAGTGGAGAAAATTATTAACACTACCTGTCTTGCTTTGGCCAACATTTATCTTCCCTTTGTGGAAGCATTTCAGACAGTAAAAATGGGAAAGCAATTAAAGATGTGCTATAATGTAAAGTAAAAGCAAGCACAGCTTTACAAGTGATAAGTTTGTGAATTTTATTTATTCATAGTGGTAAATATCGTAGCACTTCCCTGTTCAACATCGACAGCACTCTTTCCTTGAGGACAAAGAATTATTTTACTGAGTTGAGTTCATCTGCTACTCAAATAGTGGGCGGCTCCTGCTTTCTTCAAATCTATTGTTTGGGTTCTGGTTGCTAGTTGGCGGACTTTCTAGAAAGACTTTTTCTCTCCTTAAATAGCTGGCTTTAAAAATTAAGTATTGTTTACACTTTTAAATGTGTAAGCATTTAATAAGCATAAAGATATATATCTGTGTAATGTGATCTATGTGATGTTTATCTCCTACCTAAGGCTGTGCATACATTAATTTTACTTAACTGTTCTTCTGGACGTGCACAGCCCCTTACCCATACCAAAAGAAGGACTACTAGTGGTAGCTTTCAGATGCCTTGTCCAGCTAGAAAACAGAACAAAATAGAAACAGTTGGGGGTTTTCTCTGTATAGGGTTGTCAGGAGAGGAGTAAAGAGGGGAAGTATGTCCAACTGGCAACCCAAGCAGGGCTCCTACTGGCTGGGAGACTTTGCAGCCTGCAGAGAAGACTGTTCTGCCTCCAGTCCTGGAGTCATGAGACCTCCTTGCTGTGCCCACACAACCTGCAATTTCCCATGAGCTCTAGATCTAACCTGATGGTTTACTTTGGTGGTCTCTGTGATTTACTTTGAAGAATCAATAGTTTTAAGAAACATGGATAAAAATAGATTCTCTTTTTTTGTATTATAATGCTTATTATCTGAATTTATACTGCAGTCCAAAAAGTGAATGAAGTTGAAATGACAGAGGGGTACAGAGAGAAACTAATAACGATGGCATGAAAGAAATTTCCAGTCATTTCAGGATTTAAACTTACTTGAATAAGTTAAAAATATCTATGCAGAAAAGAGGCATCACCTAGATATTTCTTTACAGTCTCGTTTACACCATTGGCACCCCATCACTGGTGTCAGATTTCTGGCATTTGTACCATTTCCAAGAGAGTTCACTCTTCCACTCATGTGCTGAGCAGCTGGTGGTGTGACAGTGGCCTGCTCCTGGCCCTCAGTTTTATAATTGGACCACAGAGGGTCCCATGCATCTTTTGTGTGCATATCAGCTTTCACCCCTCAGTTCTGGCTGTGTGTTGCTGTCTGGAGCAATGGTTTTGCCAGATCTGCCACTCCTCAAAAGTGTTTGAAGACCAGGCACCCTACTTCTTGTGTGGTGTTATGTGTTGTTGGCCAACAACATAGAAATCTTTATACCATAGGCTGCAGATAAAGAAACACGAGGTTCTTTTTTGAGTTCACTGATCTAGCCACCCACATGCCAAGACACCCACTTGAGATATATTTTCCTACCTCATTTTCCTTAGTGTCAGCCCTATTTTTCTGCAATGTTCTCTCCTTGCCATCAGCCAGACTCCCCTGACACCTACCACTACCCTCTCCTGTCCGATGGGATGCTCACCCAAGAGCAGTTTCTTTCAAACCACCTCACACAGTATTCCTTGAAAAGGTGACACTGATATCCACAGAGGTAAGTTTCTACTGTGAAATTCTGACATCCAAATGAGCTTAAAATTTCTTTCTCTGCTGCTATCTCAGTGACTGTGGAAGTTGTGACAAGCAATAATTGACAGGTTTCGGCAAGTGCAGTTTTTAAGTCACTGTTGAGGATGCAGATGCCTAGAATAGCTACATGAAACAATAAATATAAACCAGCTAAAAGTAGAATCAAATGAGTCACACTAATCTTTTATATGAAGAGATAAAAAATGTCCATTTTTGCAGACTTTTTTCCATCTTCCATCCAGGTCCTGCAGATCCTTTCATACTCAGCTGTCAGTTAGCAGGGATATCATCTGTGTGCAGTGGGGATATGTGTGTATAATTAATGGCAGTATTTAGTCCTATATCTCCCATCTCAGTGAAAATGGTGTTAATTTAAAAATAAAACAAGGCTTTGGGAATTTTTCAGGGTCCTATTAATTAATATAAAATGTTCCATTAGTCTGATGGAAGAAAGGCCACACACTGTAACCATCTGCCAGCTGGTGATTTATAATTTTGAAGTAGATTTAAGAACACAGTCTGGACCTCTGGCTTTTTCTCTTTACAGAGCAACCAGAGAGTCTGTGGTAGCCTCCAAAAACTCTCAGACGTATCAGACTGGATGTTCTCCACCAGTTTCCCACTTGTGTCTTAGCCTTGCAATGAAAAGGGCACACCAGAACTCCCTGGTGGGTAGTCCAGCACTTGGTCAGCATGATAAAACATTTTTCAGGACAGTCCATAGTGTGCTGTAAACTACATCACATTGCTTTGGCTCCAGGAAAAGCCAGTCATGGGGAAGGAGGTCAACAAGCTCTTCTGTGTTTGATCAGCTGCCAGAGCAACACCTTGTTTGGCCAGGGACCCAATCCCACAAGGATTTCTTTCAAAGTGTCAGCCCAAGAACAGGCTGCCAGATTTGTCTCGTCCCATTGGGTCCTAGATGCAATTTACTCAGTGGACAAATGAAACAGTCTTCCCTAAGTCCTGACCTTGAAGACTCAACTGAATTTGACAGCCAGTCTAGGTTGCTTTTTCTTTCCTCTGGTAATGATATGTGAAAGTAAAAATTTAAAAGTTCCCACAGAAATGCTGTTTTACATATTTCTCTTTTCTTCTTTATTTAGAGACACAACCAAACACTGGAGTTTATTGAGAAGCTGACTGTACTCTGAAAGTCTGGAAGCACCAGGACCCAGGACTTTGTAGGTGCATGCACAAGGGAGGACAGAGCTGTGACCAATAATGCCCACAGTCCTACTCCTGATGAAACCAATAAGCAAACCACTGCCATGCACTAAGAGAAGAATGGAACAGTTGTGATGGGGAGCTGAGATTAACTGATACTAGTGGTAGGATATGAGACATGAAGCAGCAAAAGCAGTGGAAAAGGACTGGATCATGACTGTAGGGGAGGAAGTGGAGACTCACAGTTGTATGAAACCTTAAAATTAAAGAATCACAGAACACTTTAGTTTGGAAGGAATCTTTGAAGGATGTCTATTCCTGCTCCTCTGAAATGGACAGGGATGTCTTCAACAAGTTCAGGTGGTTCAGAGTCCTTTCCACCATGGCCTTGAATGAGCCCTAGGAATGGGGCATCCACCACCTCTCTGGGCAACCCGTTCCAGTGTTTCACCACCCTCAATTTAAAAACAGTTTTTCTTTATTTCTAGTCTGAATCTATCCTCTTTTAGTTTAAAACCATTAACGCTGGCTCCGGGGGCCTGCTCGAGGCCACTCAGCGTTAATCTGGGAGTGACCCTGGTTTCCCGGGGGCTGCAGCTTGAAGTTTCCCCAAACACAGGGCGGCCTCCGGCAGCTCGTTAGTGCTGGCTCCTCTGTGATAGAGAGAGCCCCGGGCTGATGGTGCAGGTGCAGGCAAGGACAAAGACCCGAGAGAAAGGCTTTTGAGTGCTTTCCAGCTCTTTTATTTCCCGGGAGAAGCAGCAGGGAAGGTAGGAGAGGGTCCAGGGTCCAGGAGAGGCAGCGCAGGGGTCTGGGAGAGCTGAAGGTTCAGCTACCAAAGGCAAGGTTTTAGGGACAGCAGGGGATTTATGGGGATAGAAGCAGGGGAAAGTAACCTATGGGGGTACAAGGATTAACATATAACCAATAGAGAACTGAACTGTAATGAAATTTACAGAACATAACCTTATGCAGAACATTAGGTAATGTAGCAACCAACTGAAATATGTAAACTAAGGTACAAGGGACGCTGCGGGTAAACCAAAAACTCACCCTGAGTAGGGAGTATGCCTCAGACTGTGGCAACCTCAGGCTGTGCCCACCAGTCTTGAGCCTGTGGGGCTGTGGCTTTTGCCACATACGCTGCCACAAACCATTACTTCTTTTCCTGTTGCAACTGATCCTACTACAAAGTCTGCACCCATCTTTCTTATAAGGCCTCTTTAAGTACTGGGGCAATAAGCTTCTCCTGGAATCTTCTCTCTTCAGGCTACACTGTCCCAAATCTCTCAGTCTTTCTTCATAGCAGAGGTGCTCCATCCCTCTGGTTGTTGCGGTGCCTCTGGGCATGGCTTGCGACTGGGCCCGGCCCTGCCGGGCCGGGGCCGCCGGGCCTTCCCCGCCCTGACGTGGCACCNCCGCCCTGGCGTGGCACCGGTCCTTTCCCCCCCAACCCGCACAGCAGCTGGGATGGCGCAGCCCCATGTCGGCAGGGGCTGTCCCCGGCCAGGGCGGCAGGGGCTGTCCCTGCCCAGGGGAACAGCTCATTGGTTCCTATGCTGGGTGCAGACAGCCGACTCACTGGCTGGCGCCACTGTCAATCATTGTGGTCCTCCACAGTGATTGGCTCTCCTGACTGCCCTCCCCTCACCTCCGTCTCATAACATGCCCTGACCTCCATTTTGACTTGTCTATACTGCACCATGCTCCAGTGAATAAAATCCTGCTGGTGATAAGCAGAAAAGAACCCTTTCTCATCTCTTTGCTTCCCTGCATAAATTAAACCGCTGTGTGTGAGCTAAGCCTAGATTCTGCAGGAGTTCTGATGCCCGGCTCGCCTCCAGATCGGAGACCAGATGAGGCCAAAGTCGCTTCATTTAGGAAAACGAAGCTGATGTAAAAGGCTCCGAGTTACTCACACTTTCTACCCGTGGCATCTGATCATTTTTGTGGCCTCCTCTGGACTTGCTCCGAAAGGCCTATGTTTTTCTTGTGCTGAGGACCCCAGAGCTGGATGCAGCACTGCAGGTGGGGTCTCACCAGAGCAGAGCAGAGGGGCAGAATCCCCTCCCTCACCCTGCTGGCCAGGCTACTTTGGACGCAGCCCAGGATGTGGATGGCTCTCTGGACTGTGAGTGTATGTCAACAGATCATGTCCAGCCTCTCATCCATCAGCACACCCAAGTCCTTCTTAGCAAGGTTGCTTTCAGCCCTTTCATTTCCCAGCAATATTGATGCTGGAGGTTGTCCCAATCCAAGTGCAGGACCTTGCACTTGGCCTTGTTAAACTTATGAGATTCCCAAGGGCCCACTTCTCAAACTTGTCCAGGTTCCTCTGGATGGCATCCCATCTTTCAGGTGTGTCAACAGCACCACTCAGCCTGGTGTCAACTGCAACTTTGCTGAGGGTACACTCAATCCCACTCTCTGTGTCATTGATGAAAATATTAAATAGTCCTGGTCCCAGTGTAGACCCCTGAGTGACACTATTTGTCACCAATCTTCATATGAACAAGGAACAATTGACCACAGCTCCCTGGCTGTGTCCATCCACCTGTGAAATCTGTATCCATCTAATTTGGAGTTAAGGATGTTGGGGGGCACCATATCAAAGACCTTACAAAAACCAGACAGACATCAACCATAGCCCTTCTCTTGTCCACTCATGCAAACACTGCACCATAGAAGGCATGGGTTGGTGTTATGGTTTGAGGCTGGCCAGACACCAGGCACTCATGAACAACCGCTCACTCCCCCTCCCCTGCTCCACAACTGGACAGAGGAGAGAAAATTTAATAAAGAGTTAATGAGTCAAGATAAGGACCAAGAGAAAACACTCACCAAATACCATCGAGGGCAAAACAGGCTCAACTTAAAGCTATTAAGTGAATTTATTACTAACAAAATCAGAAGAGGATAATGAGAAGTAAAATAAGCCCTTAAAATACCTTTTACCCCCAGCCTCTCCCTCCTTCCCACAAACAATGCAGGGACAGGGGTGGGAGTTGTGGTCATTTCATCACCTGAGATTTTCTTCCACTGTTCAGGGAGAGAAGTTGTTTCCCAGCAAGCACAGTGGGGTCCCCTCCCATAGGAGACCATTCTCTGCAAGCTTCTCTCCAACATGGTTCCAAGCTCAGGAGCAGCAGCCGTCCCAAAACTGCTGCAACGTCAGTTCCTCCCACAGGCAAACAGTCGTCCCAAAACTGCTGCGGAGTGGGTCACCAAAGGGTGCAGTCCTCCCAGGCTGTTCTGACTCAGGAGCAAGGCCTCTTTATCTATGATGACTCCCATTGGACCACAGTGCCGTCTGGGAATCCCCCTGCTCCAGCGTGGGCACCTCCCCACACGCTGTGGGTGGATCTCTGCATCCCTGTGGGCCTCCAAGGGCTGCAGGGGGGCCAACTCATGTCACAGTAATGACACGAAAGAAGGAGACAGAACCTCTGGAGTTCAAGGAACAAGTTCCTCAAGGCACAAGTGCCTCGGGCCTTGCCCGTATTTATTATATCTGTGTCTTATAATTCACTGTGTATTGGAGGAAACAAAGACCTCCCCTCAATCACACTGGTCAAAGGAAATGTCCATCAAACTTCTGTGCCCAGGAGAAAGGAATGTAAATAAAAAGATACCGTTACAATAACATGACTATGTTTACAGAGAATGTCTGAGAAACTA
The DNA here is from genome assembly GCA_013398175.1 of Climacteris rufus. Classification (NCBI taxonomy): domain Eukaryota; kingdom Metazoa; phylum Chordata; class Aves; order Passeriformes; family Climacteridae; genus Climacteris; species Climacteris rufus. Next base: position 142,917 of record VZRZ01001073.1, read on the forward strand.
GTTACAAAAGAATGATAACATCCAGAACTGCAGAAGTCAGGGCAACAAACTCACTTCCCCATAGTCCTCAGCACAGGCTGCAGGGATGTGTCAGCTCCAGCACCTGGAGCACGTCCTCCCCCTCCTTCTTCACTGACCTTGGTGTCTCCATTGTTGTTTCTCTCACATGTTCTCACTCCTCCTCTTTCTGGCTGGAAATCAAAACTGCACCACAAACCTTGTTTTGGTTTCTTCTTAAATCTTTTATCACAGAGGCATTACCTGCATCTCTAATTGGCCCAGCCTTGGCCAGCAGCACGTCCATCCTCACAGCCATCAGGCTCTGCTGGACGTGGTGAAAGCTTCCAGAAGCTTCTCACAAAAGTCACCTCTGTGGTCCCCCAACTACCAAAAACTAGGCTCTGCAAAACCAACACAAGTGGTCAGGCCAGACTTGCCCTTGGTGAAGTCATGCTGGCTGTCCTGAATCACCTCCTTGTCCTCTTTAGCACAGCTTCTAGAAGGATCTCTTCCATGATCTTCCCAGGCACAGAAGTGATGCTGACAGGTCAGTAGTTTCTTTGGACCTTTCTTTTACCCCTTTTAAAAGTGGATGAAATTTTCCCTTTTCCCACTTACCTGAGACTTCACCTGACTGCCATGATTTGTCAAATATCACGGAGAATGGCTTGGCAACTGTTTCAACTAAATCTCTCAGGACTCTGGGATGCATCTTGTCATGACCCATAGACTTGTCTACTACATTCAGGTTTCTCAGGTGATCATAGTTGTACTCTTACAGTGGGAGGGACTTTGGTCCCATAATCCTGGCCTTGAGGCCTATCCCTTAAGAGGTGTGGGATGAGAAGCTGCCAGTGAAGACTGAAGTAAAAATGTTGTTGAGTACCTCAGCCTTGTTCTGTTGTTACCACTTTGCCAGCCTTGTTCATCAGGAGGGTACGCATTCTTTTACTACTACTACTACTACTACTACTACTACTACTATTTATGATGATGATGATGATGGTGATGATGATGATTATTTATTATTAACATCTTCCCTTGCCCAGTTCATTTCCAGCTGAATCTTGACCCTCCTGACCCCATCCCTCCACAACCAGGCAGCATCCCTACACTTTTCCCAGGATACCTCTCCCTGCTTCCATTGTCTGTGCATTCCTCCCCTTTAAGTTGACCAGCAAGTCTCAACTCATCTATGCCAGTCTCTTGGCCTCCTTTCCTGATTTCTTACACCTATGAATCAAGAGCTCTTGTTCTCTATGGGAAGTCTCCTTAAATTTCTGCCATCTTTCTTCTGCTCCCTTGTACCTGAGGCAGTTTCCCAGGGCATCCTACTGGCTAACTCCTTGAACAGATAGAGTTTGCTTTTGTTTTTTTTTTTGAATTTACCCTAAAATTCAGGGTCCTGACTGAACTCTTCCCCTGTCCCATATTCCTCAGAATTGTGCACTCCACCAGTGCATGACCCCTGTGGCCCTGGCTGCTTCCAATCTTGACATCACCCATCATCTTACTTGCACTGGTGACCATCAGATCTAGTAACAGATCCCCTCTGGTAGGGCTATTATTTGGCTTAAGAAGTTATCCTGCCACAAATTCCAACAGTGTCCTGGATTGCCTACAGCTCGCTGTGCTACTTTTCCAGTAGACATCAAGGGCTGAAGTCCCGCAGCAGGCCAAGGGCCTATGAGCATGATGCCTCCTCTAGCTGGAGTAAGAAGATTTTGTAGTCAACAGGCTTCCCTTGGTAAGGGACCGGTAATAGGCATGATCCAAAAGATTCCCTTTGTTGCCTCATTCTTTGATTCTCACCCTTAAATTTTTAACCTGTTTATATCTGTTCTTCCTAGAGGGCCCTTCACAATCTATGCATTTCTTGTAGAGAGCAACCCCTCTGCCCCTGCTGCCTTGCCTGTCCCTTCTGAACATCCTATAGCCATCGATAGCCACACTTCAGTGATGGGATTCATCCCAGCAACTTTCAGAGATGGCAACTAGTTCATAGCCTTTTAGCAGCACAGTGGCTTCCAACTCCTCCTCTTTGTTGCCCCTGCTGCACCCATTGATGTAGAAGCACTTCAGCTGTGCTCTGGGCCATGTTGTCGCAGTAACGACACAAAAAAAGAGACAGAGACACCTGTTACCAGCAAGGAGGAAAGAGAAGGAAGGGGCGAGCAAGACCCGTCTTCTTTATTTTATATGCATGTCTTGGTTTTGAAAGACAGGTGTTTGCTAAGAGAGGTTGAACCCTCCCTTAGGACAGAGAATGTGATTTCCCCTCCCTCCAAATTATTTTAATTTTGTAATCAAGGGCTTTCAGGCAAAGATAGGGGAAAAGAAATAACAGTCCTTTACTAGTATCTATAAACAAGCAATAACAATAATAACAACCATAAATAGAACCAGAAACCAATAGCAGCTGACTTTCCCGTGCGGTGTAATCACGGTCGAAAAACAGCAGGGGGCGCTGTTGAGCTCCCGGCCGGGCAGTGCAGGTGCGATGACTCCCGAGCGGCTGCAGGTGGCGCTGTGGCGCAGGGTCAGGTCAGCCTCAGGCAGCTGGCAATGGCGGACAGGCTGGAGAGCAGCCAGGCAGCTCAGAGCNGAGTAGCAAGGATTTCTGCAGTCACAACAGATGCTGCGGTCCTGTACGGCAGAGGGGGGCAGGTGGCAGAGGCAACCGGACTCTCCAGTAGACGCTGCAGTCTCGTGCGGCAAAGGGGGCGCGGGGGGGGAAACAGATGGCAGAGGGGGGCAGGCAGCAAAGGCAGACGGACTCTCCCGTCACTGCTGCGAGAAAACGCAGCCTGGGGAAACGTGCTGTTCCCAGTGGCAAAAAAGGTTGAATCAAAGCTCACCCAGCCAGGACAAAGAAAGCAGGGCACAGTTGGATTTCCTCTGGTTGCAGCCAAAAGCAAGAGAGCAGCCTCTCCTCTCCCCTTGTCCGACGAGAGTGAGTGCCTGTTCCAACGGCCAGCTCCGCTCTTCCCTTACCTGCCCCCGCCCAAGCACACCCTTTGTCTCCCACAAAAGAGTTGATAGCCCCCAAATCACCCACCCATTTGTTGCTTAGTAGCAGTGATGGAAAAAAAAAAATTCCAAGGCATCCCTGAACCTCCGACAATACATTTAGAAATCACTATTCATTGGAGGAAATTAGTTCTTCCTCCCTCAATCACAGTGGTCAAAGGAAATGTCCATCAAAGTTCTGTGTCCAGGAGAAAGAAATGTAAATTATAAGATACCGTTACAATAACATGGCTATGTTTACATAGAAGAATGTGAAAAACTAGCTACAAAAGAATGACAACATCCAGAACTGCAAAAGTCAGGGCAACACCATGTCACTAATTGTTTTGAGGTATTTCAGAAGTATTCCCCTGTAGGCTCCTATTACCTCAGAAGCCCTTGGGCCATCTCTGTAACACTATTATTTTTATTCTAAAGTTGGGTATCTTTACCCAAGTGTCACAATTATCTATGATATATCATACACATTTTGGCAAATCCTTGCAGTTAAGAGGTTAAGATGAGTTATATCTGGTTAGACAGATCTCAGTTTTCCAGACAAAGAGGAGTTCTGGCTGCCGTCTATGACCTAGCAGTATTTACCTCTAGATTCTTGAATTTTCCAGTCACCAGCTTTGGAGTGCCCACTTAGATTAATTAGTTATGCAGACGTCACAGAGCCAGTTTAGTGACATGCCACCATCACTCAATAAATATAAAATAAAAATATTTTCTTCACATTTATCTTTAAAAAACCTGCTTAATCAATTACAATGAACAAAGTGAGTACCTAAGGAATTACACTGGAGTCCATTCATTTTAACGCTTGTCAGCTAACTCTTAAGCAATATCACCAACGCCAATTCATCAACTGTGTGGGTATACCTCACTTAGGCAGCTTGATAAGAGGATGGACAGGACAGAGAGAGAGGTGCACCAATTTCACTGAGACCCATTAAATAATGAAAATACCTGTTGCACTGTACTCAGAGAGAGTGTGTCACTGCCTTCCAAGATAGCAGTGCCATAACAAAATCGGTATGTCCTTGTCTTCTACACCAGGCATCAGAATCTAGGCACTTAAAGTTATATGTTTCCCTTAAAATCACTGAAGGTACAAGGACATCAGATGGAGGAGAATCAGCCCCCAACATGGTTGTGCTTGCAGAAAACAGAAGGGAAATTGTAGGGTGGAACAAACTATTCAAACAGAAAATTTCAATTTACCCCAGTCTGGATCAAGTCTATTGCTTTTCCCCATCTTTGCGCCATTTTCCTGTGCAGAAATCCCTTGGAGCCACAGGTTGAACACTGAGAAACGAGCATGATCAGAACAGAGCATGTGAACAAGAGAATGAGCTCCAGCTGGCTCAGACCAAAGCCACTTAAAAGTGCAGCTCCCCACACCTTTATTCTTCAGCCACTACTAACAGTAAAACTTAGTAAAAGACCGGGTAGGTAGAGCCTCATTTTGGGTACTTACCAGCCCTGTCTACCTAAGTTTAGGTGTGTCCTGCACTATTGCACTGGTCTGCTGTGGTGGGATGCTGCGTGCAGTGACTTGCTCCCCTGTTGCAGCTGCTTGCCTGAGGCTTTAGGAATCCTCCTTCCACTTTGGGGTGTGGACTTGATGCCAAGTTTGGTTTAATATTTTTCCCTTGGGGTCATAAATTCATGTTGCCCACAAGACTATCTCTTGTGATTCTGCTTCTGTCTGCCAACCTTGTCTCCCATTTTAGATGCTGGCAGAGTAATTTTGGAAAGTGGAGTGTCAGGTTCTTGGTGTATGTGTCGAAACTTTTGATGTTGCATTATATACCTTATAGGTCCCATGGATTCTCACATGAGCTTCAAAACATGCAAGTGGTCCAGCTTTGGGTACTCAGTAGGATAAAATGCTAGCACATGACACCCATGCGTCATTGCTCACATTCAGGCAATGCTATAGGTAGACTAGACTCCAGGTCTTTCAAAGTGGAGCTGGAGTGAGCCCTGGGGGTGGGGGTCCTGTGCTCCCCAGGGTTACAGTAATCACAGAACTGCCCCAAAAGCTCCCCTGTGCTCTGAATTTCCCTTATCCCCTAAGCACTGCTGTGTGCTTAGGGTTTCTTTCCACCAGAACAGAGATGAGAGCTGTAAACAGAAAATAGAGGGAAAGTTTCTGTTGTGTTCAGTTAAATTAGAAAATTAAAGTACAGGAAGCCAGGAAAACTCTTGATTATTTGATTTATTCAAAAGTCTGTGCATTTGGGTTTTTCTTATCCTGAATAAATGTAGTCAAACATTTCTCTTTGCTTTACACCTTAAAGTAAGCACAATCTGTTAAGGCACAGAGTGGTTCAAAAAATACACCTGTGTTACTGGGGAAACAGGACTCATATAGGAAAGAAAATTGTGCATTTTAACTGTCATAACCAATAAAACAAGAGAAAGCTCTATACCTCCATTAATTTGGGTTGGTCCCTTAGTTTCAATATTAATAATTACACAAATTATTGTACACCACCTTAGTGTCAACTCTTTCTTTCTTATTCCTTGTGTTAACTCATTCATTTGCAATTTCCCACAGGAGTTCCAAAGTCAGGCTTTGAATGCAAATAGTCACCATGGGCAGTTTCTGCAAACCAGAATAAAATTATTAAAAGGAACCAGTGGCTTCATTTTGATCTGCTTGTGGCATCTCCTCCCTGTAAGAAAATCAGAAGACACAAAGTTTCATTTACATAACACCTAATGCTAGGGTTCTATCTTGTGCATTTGGACAGAAAATAAAAGGGTTAATTTAGTCCTCTAATCTATTTTTATAAGCCTAATTATTTTACATGTCTTCATTTCATTAATGAATTGCTGCTTTTTATGTGCATCTCCTTCCCCATTGCTTTTGTTTAAACCTCCTGGTGGGAAGGGATAGATTAATTTTGTTGTGCCTTAATGAAACTCTATGCTACATTAGATTTAACCATTTGGCATGCACTGCCAACATCACCATTATGCATAACAAATTACTTTTTGTGAGTCCCAAACTAACACAGATCTTCAGTGTTCCTCTGTAGATAGTGCAACTACACAGCTGTCAGACTTACCAAGTTCAATCATTACCTTGAACTTACATGGAAACCTAGAGTTAGACACAAGAAGGCTTTGGAAATTTTTCCATAGAGAAATGAGAATTGCCTTTAAAATATGCAAGCATTTTCAAGAGAAGACATGGAAAGCCCATTAAACTTTGTCGTTATCTACCATTAACCGTGTTTGATATGCATATGCTTGTGGGTGGGTGCGTATCGGGGGTCTGCAGCCACATGCAGAACCCCTGATGAGACAGTGTGTGCTTTGTGTCAAGGCCAGACAAACTTCCTGTCCTCTGAGCAGTTTGTCTGTGAGTACAGAGATTAACATTTGTCTCAGCTGCTGAAGCATTTCACATATGAACCCTTTGCCCCTTCAGTCAAGGTGAGGACACTGACAGGATTTTTCTTGCACAGCTTACTGTCAATGGAGTGACATAGAGATATAATCAATTAAACATGCAAATCAAACTCTTTTCTCCCAGGTCCAGTGTCCAGTCCCCTCTGGTTTCTTTGCTTGCTGTTCATCAGAGGTTCCCAGCCAGTTCATCAACAGGCAGTTCTTCATGAGTCAGAGAGCTGATGGTTTCTTTCACCACTCCCGCAGTCACCTCGTTAAACCTGAGGAGATGGGGGTCCCAGATGTGATCTGCTGCAGCAGGGCCCTTTCCAAGAAGCATGATGGTTGAGTTATCCAAGGAGAGGAGAATTAAATGTGGTCCATGCACCTGGTCTTCCACCTTGTTCCAGGACCAGTTAAAGTATGGCCACTGCAGCTCAGCCTAAATCACACCTGTCATCCCACCCATCTGGGACACCATACAGTCAGGACAGTTACAAATGCTGTTTGTGCAGTAGTAACAGAAGTTTTTTGAGCTGAGAGACAAATGTGGCATGCCCAGCTTGTGTCTATAGCTGATCATTGGTCAATGTGTGCTGAAGAGCCTCCACCAGAAAGGTCAGCCTCTTTGTCTTGTTCACCTCCACCACCACTCATCTTCAGCCTGTATGTCCCCAGCTCTGAGCACTCAAGTCTATCTCCTTCACACACCCCCTCTGAGCTCTCCTGTCATTGCTGAACACAACAAAATTAACCCGGAAACAACATTGAACTCTCAGGTAGAGGCACAGGACTCTGAAATTTGCCTATATATCTTGTTCATTCCAGTAGATCTGTCATGAACACCAACGTGTGTGCTAAGCTGAACAAGGTTTTCAGACAAAATCTGACACCAGGCAAAACAAAGCACAGGGAAAGGCAGTTCTCGGAATCCTTAACTGATCAGTCGTCAGAACTCCTCAGTGAAAACTAGGAAGTATTAATCCTGTGCATATTCCCTGCAATTTTTAATTACAGACATTGAAACTAATTAGTACAGTGTAAGAATGCAAGCAGGGACACTGACTATAAACTAAGTTTAATTTGTGGAGTTCTATATAGTTCAAATGTCTTTGAAAATTACAAATAAAACTGCTTGGCAACACCAAGACAAGCCAAACATTTTCTTTGGCTGGCAAGGTTCTCTTCTAAGACATTCTTTGTTTGCCAATGGAAGATATTACTGACAAGGACAGTACCTGAAGGGAATTAATGCACAAAAACTTCATTAAAGTTAGATTAAGGTCTACATTGTAAAGTCGTATTTATTTTAGGTCCACAAAAGCAAAGAAATTTACTGTCAAAGCTGAGTGTCTCAGCTGACACTCTCTTCTTACACCAGACTGCTCAGTCAGTGAGGATTTGGGGATATGTAATTTCAGGGCCCTTTGTCAGTGCCTTAATGGTGCTCAGGACCAAACAAGCAGCTGTGTGCTGCTTTTCCTGATCTGAAGAGAGGTTTGCCAATCTTCTTGCAGCTCCATTTCTGGTGCAAATTACTCAAGAAGCTAACTCATGTATTGGAGAAACCTTGCACCACAGTTACAAGTGCTGTAATTTTTTTTACCTTCTTTACCTGGTGCCAGCTGAAGAACAGCGAGACATGAACTTCTGTGACCCCAGTGTCATCAGAAAGGCTTGGCAGTTCTCCTGGCTTAGCACGCCCCATCCCCAGAAGCTGTAGAGGAAATTGGTGAGCATGCAGTGTGTGCAGACTGGCCGTGCAGATGTGCCAGGGCAAGGAGGTTTGAGTACAAAATGCTGGGTGTAACACCCCTGCTGAATGAAGTTCTTAGTCTAAAATGCAGACATGGCCTGTTTTTAGTTGAAGTTAGGGACTATTCCTCTTGAGAAATATAGCAATAGCTTAATTTCCAAGATCCATCCAATGAGAGTAATGGACTCAGAGCTTCCAGACACATCCTAGATACCATACAAAGCAGCACCTGGGTGTTTATATTGCACGTAGAGCAGTCCCAAGAGACACACAGAACATATGCTGGATCCTAGAGGTAATCAGCTGTAGTGCAGTCAAGTGTAATGTTGGGTGTCAGGATACCTTGGTTATTCTCAGACTAGTGATTAGATTTAGAGTTGCAGCTTGTATAATTGGTAATTTCAATTTGGCATGCTGAAGGAACTGACTTAGATATGTCACTTTGGAGACTGGAGTTCTCTCTCCTGGCAGAAGATTGCAAAGTCTAGCTAAATAAAGACCATGGTGCCTTTCGGAAATATTAGCAACACTCTTTGGAAGACATACTCTTAGAAATTCTGGCTTTCAACGCAATACTTCTTTACTTTGTTTACAGAGTGCAGGGAAGTTTTCATCTCACATTTTGCCTTATCTGCAACAGGTACAAGAAGTGTGACATATGACTCCCCATAAATCAAGGACTTGCACTTTACTAGATAAAAGGCAAAATGTAGCCCACTGTCTCACTGAGGTGAGATTCGGTGGATTTTAGACCTCCTTAAAGCATTCACTTCACTCAATCCATTATTCTTCATGGTGTGGTATTAGTTGTGGATTAGCAGATCCTACACACAGGCCTTGAGGAAATTTTGGAGTGACTGACTGTTTACCTGCCTCACTGGTTTCTGTCAAATGGCCAGGAAGGCTCATGAGGTCCCATATTTCTAGTCAGATGTTGTCACTGAGCATCAGCCCTTACGTTCTTATAGAGAGCTGAAGTGAGAGCTGCTGAAAACAGGGGCAACGCCAATGAAATTGCAGGTAGGACATGACTCCAGGGGTTGGGTTCTTGCAGGCCTTGCACAGAGACTTTTAGCAGCATCACTGCTAAAGAGCCAGAGTAAAAAATACATAAAAACATTTTGCCAAAAACATGAAAACATTGACACTTATTTATCCAACAGACCACAGCCAGAGCCATGCTATTATATTCACACAGGTCAATTGTATAAAACAGTTCTTAAAAATCTTATATGCACTCAGTAGTCTACTGTGCTTCTCTTTACGAATATTTTGTGCATCAATGTAAAAGATGCTTGGAAGCTGTTCCAAGAATGAACAAAAAGTCCTCGAATGAACCAGTACTACTCCTAAAATAGTGGTATAAGGCCCATGTGGAAAGGGTTATCTCCTGTAACAGGTTTGGACTTTCTCCAAAGCTTTGGTTCCTTTACAGGAACCTATAACACATTTTCAGTATAGTCCATTAGTGGCTGTTTCACCCAAACAAATTTAATTTCCATTTCATATTTCTAAACATGAAGATTATTATAACAGGCCTTAAACACTTTTTTTCAAGTCTTACACTGAATTTTCAATCAGGTTGTAATTGTACAGGGAGAGAGGACCAACTTGGGGAGATACCTCCCAGTTCCAAAGTGGGAGTGGGAACTGAGAATGATCAGCTCAATTCTAAGTACAGAGATCCCCAAGCTTTTTAGAAACAGGAGAAATCACTCTTGTTTGCTTTTCTACTTCTTTGCATTTAGGTGTAACTTGACTCCAATCAGAGAGTACATGATTTAGAATTTCAGTGGGATCCTTCCTGAATCTTTCCTGGCTATTGCTGGGATAAGATGGAGAAATACTGAAGCAGAGTTCTACACAACAGTCATGAAGATGAGAAGGAAGAGAAGAAAAAGAGCCCTGGCCCAGTTTGCTCCAGGTCCTAGAGATCCCCATGTGATCCATATAGCTCCTCAGCTTTTTCTTGTTCTGATGTGGCTCCGCACACCTGAGCAAGAAGGCATTTTGTACAGATGTTATTCAAAACATGTCCCTTTGCCAGGTGTGTTAGTGCAAACTCCTTTGAGTGGCTGCAATGGTCCCTTCAGGCTCTCACAACTTACCGGCACTAAAACCACAGCAGGCACAGAGCTGAGCAAGACATGGTATTGTCCTCATTTCTTCGTATTTCTTCCATGTTTCTTGGAGATATGTCACTGCTGTACTTCATCAATAGTGTGATGTTAATCTCTGATTCTGGTCCATCCAGAGCCAGACAATATGTATATGCATGTCATATATGATTACTCATTTATATTTACACACTATAGTTATATTTACATCTACATTTATTTCTAAATAATACTATTAAGGTGTGCTAATTTAAATTTTCTGAAATAGCTTGTTTACTAGGCATGTATGGGGAAACCAAAGAACAAACATACCCCAATGCTTCACTCACATTTTAATCATAGAGGAAAAAGTTTATTAAATGTAAATGAGAACTCAGTTTTTGTCTGCAATTCAATGTTTGTTAATTGACAAACTTTTTTCCTCTAGTTCAAGTAACCTGGTACTATTTATCAAATTACTGGATTCACCCTGTGACAATATGATTATTTCTATACTCTAAAGCATTACTGCAAGAAAGAAATTTCTGTGATTTAACTGTTAAATTATAGATACTAGACTAGAGAAATTTAGGTTGTATTTCTTTGGCCAGGTAGATAGCTTTTACACAGCCATCTCAAAGTTTTATTGGCAAGCAATGGAAATTTCTAATGCATACTTGTCACTTCACAGTAAATGCAAGTGTTCCCTCATGATTTAGTTGTTTTGGATTACCCCTTTCAAGAACAAATTTAGGAACTTTTCATGGCCACAGATTTCCTCAGGGTATTATAGTCACTGAGCTTCTATTTTCTCTGTGCAGTGTGTGAAAGGATTTGGATGAAGTTCCTACAAGATGAAACATTTTTTAAACATTATATGAAATAGGTTCATATTACATATAGCATATGTAATATGCTATATAGCATATAGGTTCATCTTACATATAGCATATGTAAGAATTGAAATGGATATGAGTCACCAGCTTTTCTGATGTGGAGAAGGACAGCAAATATTTAGGTGAGACATCAAAATCAAAAAAAAATCCTGTTAGCTTTAATTTGGCACTGATTCAACTGATTTACAATATAGTTTGCTTTCCTATGATTCTGTGATTTAACTGATTCTGCTTCCATATCATTGTAAGATCATTAAACATTAAAGTCCCCCACTCAAATTATCATAGATCATCCAATTCTTCCAGAAACAGTTGTAGCACCGTACTTGGCAGAAGCTGCTGCTTTTGAGCTTCAGAACTGGTGGGAAGAAGCCAAGGCAATGCCCTCAACCTTCTCCCTCCAATATCTGAACTCCCCGCCTGAGTTGTGGCGAAACCCCATATTTCTCTTGTGTTACCTGTATCCATACCTTAGGTCCCATATATGGCTATGCCCTGGGAAGCTCTCCCCTCCACTGGTCACTTTGAACTATGCGGTTTTCCATTGGGTGTTTCCTGGTCCCACCTCCCTCTAAAAGAGCCCTGCAGGACTTCCTTGCCCTCTTTCTTCTGGGTTAATCCAGCCACCTGGATGTCTCTGGACTCCCTTCCTGGACCCTCATAACGCAACACTGGATTTATAATAAAAAGGCTGTTATCCCAGAGAAGAGCTCTCTGTGTAGCCTTTCATTCTCGCTGACACTAGAACACCATGCCTGGCGTAACTCTCCTTTCTAGAGAAGCCAGCAGAAATAGGTCATCTGTGGTAGCAAGAACTCTGTCCTTTGGGAGAGTTGTAAAACCATTGCAACTCATCTCGGCAGGGATTTCACTCGCATAAAGGACGCTGTTGCTACCTCGAGAGCACCGGGTTAAGCATCTTTAAACAGTACAATTTTACACAGAAAGCACTGTGTAAAACCCTATGGAGACCAAACAGGGATTTGGTGAATGCTGCAGCTTGGCAGTCAATCCCAAGGAATGGTGCAATATCAGTCACAGTTGGCTACTTGAACGTATGTACATACTATGGAAAAAAGGGGGTTTTACCATCAGATTCCTCTTCAGGTTAAATAACCTCATTTGAAATTACCTTTAACAGCAAATGCAAAGTTAGCTTAAGACAACATTGACTAAACAGGATATTTGTCTTTTATCTTACAGCCTCTCCAGGTCAACACAAAGGAACAGGAAAGAAATTCAGGGAGTCGCTTTCTGAGGGATGTTTTCTGATCATTCCTTTTCCTCTGTTACATAACCCCTAAGTGATGTGTTTTGGTATTTTCAGCTATAAAGTCCTAAGACAGATTTCATTGAAAATTTGCATAATTAAAGGACGTGTTCCCTTTTTCACATTTCAAAGTTAGGTAAAAAACCACCCAAAAAACCTGGGGACTCTTTCACTGTGGCAAAAGAGAGACAATGAAATAAACTACTTTTACAGCATCTTCTTAAACTGTTAAATTATTAACAATGACAGAAATTGGAAAGTAGCACCTTTAAAAAAAAAGGCTTTGATGTGTTCAAATGATAAGAACTATAATTTTCAGAGCTGTGTACAGTAGTATGTACACAAAAGCAATAGTTCTCTCCATTCATTTTTAAATCTTTCTCCAGCCTTAGTCAAGATGCTATTTTTCAGGCTGTATCATTTGTCTGTTTTTCGAAAGGAAAATGTGGGAAAAAAGAGAAATAGAGTCACTAGGTGCCAAATCATGATTCCACAAAATTAACAGAAGTTTTTTCCATTATTTTCAATGGAAGAAAAATGGTGAAAATCAAGACCTAGTAATTTTACCTTCTGTCACAAGAGAGAAAATCAGACATGATACATGGTTTGAAAACAGGAGGCTGCTTGTTCATATGTCCATATCCACATAACACACTTTCTTTCGTCTCAAATGAGCATTTCAAAACAGTAGACAGTAAACTTCCGGTCATTTACCCTTCTGTCTATAATGATACCACCTGGCTAAAAGAGAACTGACATAGCAAGTTCTGGGTAAAACCTAAACTTCCTGAATTTGAGTTCTTTGGAGTGATATGACTGAGAAGAAGTATGTTTTCCCAATAAGATTCTGCATATAAGTATTTTCTTTATTTGTACTGTAATAGCCTGATCTTGAAATACTAATCCTAGTGCTGTGGCCTAGTTCTCAGCAGAAAAAAAAGACAAAAAAGAAAGAAAAAACAAAAAGGTCAAAACTTTGAAGCCCTAACCAACAGAAAACGCCTCTGCCACATATATCTTTAAATATACGAGTTGTCCCGGTGACTTAGATGGGTGTGGCTGTGTCATGGCTTCGCCTGCCTCAAGATGCTGCAGAGGCACAGTGGTGGTGAGCACTGCCCAGTGCAGCCCACTCTTCTCCCAGTCCAGGCCTTGCCAGATGAGTTGTGGGTCCCTGCCAAAGCACCACCCGCATACCTCATACAGTTTTAATGCCAGCAAGTTAGAGAGAGGCTGCTTTGATTATATAAAAATCTGTCAACAAAAAATTGACTCAGTTCTATCTAAAAACCATCAATGCACAGCAGTCATTGCAGCTGATAGCAGTGTACAAGGTTGACAAGGCAAGACCAATTGATGTCATCTACCTAGACTTCTGTAAGGCCTTCAACATGGTCCCACAAGACATCCTTATCTCAAAATTGGGGAGACATGGATTGGTAGGCTGGACTGTTTGGTGGATAAGGTATTGTTGCCCTGAGTTTTGCAGTTCTTTGATGTTTTCATTTTTCTGTAACAGTTTTTCATGCACTTTCTGTAAACATAGCCATGTTTTTCTAACTGTGTTCTATTGTTTGCATTCCTTTCTCCTGGGTGGAGATGTTTGATGGATTTTTCCTTCGACCAGTGTGATTGAGGGGTGGCAATTTCTCCCTCCAATCCATGGTGATTTCTGAGAAGAGATATAAATAAAGTCCGGGGTCTCTCGGCCCCTTTTTGTGGCTTCTCTCTCCGACAGGTGTCTGCGTTCTTTTGTGTCCAAGTGTGACATTGTATTGGCTGGATGGATGCAGTTGGAGAGTTGTGGTCAATGGCTCTATGTCCAGGTGAAGGTTGGTGACGACTGGTGTTCCTCAGGGCTCTGTCTTGAGGTTTGGGCTCTTTAGTATCTTTATCAATGACACAGACAGTGGGATCGAGTGTACCCTCAGCACATTTGTAGGTGACAGGAAGCTGAGCAGTGCAAGTGACACAACAGAAGGATTGGGATGCCATCCAGGGAAACCTGGACAAGTTTGAGAAGTGGACCCACAAGAACCTTGTGAAGTTGAACAAGGCCAAAGGCAAGGTTCTGCACCTGGGTTGGGACAATCCCAGACATGAGTACAGACTGGAAAATAACTCATTGATAGTAGTCCTGCCAATAAGGACTTGGGGGTGCTGGTGGGTGAGAGGCTGGACATGACCCAGCCATGGGCNATTTGTAGGTGACAGGAAGCTGAGCAGTGCAAGTGACACAACAGAAGGATTGGGATGCCATCCAGGGAAACCTGGACAAGTTTGAGAAGTGGACCCACAAGAACCTTGTGAAGTTGAACAAGGCCAAAGGCAAGGTTCTGCACCTGGGTTGGGACAATCCCAGACATGAGTACAGACTGGAAAATAACTCATTGATAGTAGTCCTGCCAATAAGGACTTGGGGGTGCTGGTGGGTGAGAGGCTGGACATGACCCAGCCATGGGCACTCACAGCCCAGAAAGCCAAACGTGTCCTGTGCTGTATCCAAAGCAGCATGGCCAGCAGGGCCAGGGACGGGATTCTGCCCCTCTGCTCTGCTCTGGTGAGACCCCACCTGCAGTGCTGCAGCCAGCTCTGGGCTTTCCAGCATAGGAAGGACATGGACCTGTTGGAGCTAGTCCAGAGGAGACGACAAAAATTATCAGAGGACTGGAGCACATCTCCTATGATGTCACACTGAGAAAGTTGGGGATGTGCAACATGTAGAAGAGAAGGCTCCAGGGAGACCTCATTGCAGCTTTCCAGTACTGAAAGGGGCTTATTAAAAACGGGGACAGTGACTTTTTAAGCAGGCAGATAGTGATAGGACAAGGAGAAAGGCTTTACACTAAAAGAGGACAGATTTAGATTAGATGTTAAGAAGGATTTTTTTACTGTGAAGGTGGTGATGCATTGAAACAGGTTGACCAGAGAAGTGGACACACCATCCCTGGAAGTATTAAAGGTCGTGTTGGATGGATCTTTGAGGAACCTCATCTAGTGGAAGGTATCTCCACCCTTAGTAAGGGACTTGGAACTAGATGATCTTTAAGGTCTCCTCCAACCCAAACCACTGTGGGATTCTATGAATCTTCCAATGATTAGAAAGCACCAGGAGAAGTCAAAATAAATAAGATTAATTACACTACAACTATCAAACATAAAGTGATCAAATTTTGCAACTCAGTTCCCAAATGCAGGCAAAAGTCATGTTCCACATTTGCAAACACTTCTGTAAACTGGAGATACTATCTTTTCCCTCAACTAGCATTTCTTGTGTAGGCAGACTCAAAGGATATTTGACCAACATACACAGGCCAGACAACTTGAGATAGGCAAGGTCATAAAATACACACATGCAACAGGGTAGCAGAAAAGTACTGATTGGTACCACAGGCATTAAAGTGGTTTTTTGGTTTCAGAGAGAGGAGCAAAATTTAAATTTTTTAACTAAGAACGCCTTTGATCATCGAGTGAGCAGCCTACACAAGAGGAATATTTAGAGCTGTGTCCCACATATGGCTCCTCAGCAGTCATCCCTTAGAGCGAGGAAATCTCCCCCACGTTGCAGAAACAACAGTCTGCATAAGTTTTGAAAATCCTGTTTGAATATAGATGATAATTTAATTTTTCTTTGTTATTCCTAAATGCATTTGGAATGGCTAATATTATTCTTCTATACATGTCAAGCAACAAGACCTGTAATTCCAGCAGAAATTTCTGGCAAGTATTGAGGGAGAACTGAATACCATGTAGAGTTCATGAATATTCTATGGATAGGCAAGTAATCATGCTCCAAATGAAGGTGCTTTTCAGATCAGAACAGTCAGACCTGATTAAATTGTGTTTGGTTTCTTGGCATTGTCTCAGCATCCCACAGATAAAAGCAGAAACTGGTTTAATAGGACATATGAACAAGATTTCACTTTTTTTCCTTTTTTTAAGTTAAGCTGATAAAATTGGGTGTTTGCAAACAAGTTGTGATTAACCAGACCTGACTGTACTTGACAAACACAATGGTATTTTAGGATTTTTAACAAGGTTCTCAGGATTTTCAATGCATTTTTGATAACCACTTCTCTGTGATGAAGTTCTCCTGAAGATGATGGCAATGTCCTCCCAGGGCAGAGGTTTGGCCCTGCTCTGCTGACCATCTGGACCAAACACAGCTACCAGTCAAATCAGTAATGGATGTCAGTGTATATATTTACGATAGCTTCCAAATAACAGCCAGAATAAGCATCAACAAGCTTTGTTTGGGAGAAGAATATATTTGACAAGATCTTCTTAATGTCAGGCAGGAGCTCCACAAAGTGGCAGTGTCTTTGTCACAACTCTGATTTTTCTCTCTCACATCTGCCTCATCTCTGTACAGGCATTTGCATCTCTCCGGAAATGTCAGGGACAAATACATCTGCTAAAGTAAGACAGGAAGTTACTGAGCAAAGAACAAAGTTTCAGAGAAAATCCAGCAATGTAACAATCTGGAAATGAAATACCCAACATTTGCACAAGCATCATACCCTATGAGTTATGAGTCATGGTTCCTTGTCCACAGCATCTAGTTATTTAAGAAACCTGCTTCACCAGATACTTGTATCTGGAGTCTTTCTAGAAAGTTTAATAGGCTATATGTAGGAGGCAGATCTTCTTATCTCCAGATTACAGATGGAATTCAACCCAGGTCAATTAGCTGACAATATTCGAAAAAACACCAAGAGCATAAGGCAGCAGAAGGTATCAAAAATTCAACAGCATTGCTGAAGTTAGTCTAAAGGTGGAACATGAACACTTTTCAAGAGAGAAATAGTATCTCTTCTTCGGCAAGACAATAGAGTTGGAGATAATGGACAAGTTTAAGGACTTGCCATTCCTTCACCTGGTCTGACCAAGCAGTAAGAAACTCCAAGTCAATACAGGTCAGACTCAAAACAGGCAGTGATTTCATTTCTGAAAGAAATGCTGGCCTAAGGTTCAATAAATCATCCTTATTTCCCATCCACTCCTAGACCTCCTCTGCTCTGCAGATGCAAAAGATTTGTTTCACTCTCTGCAACCGGGAGCCATCATGTCTCTTTGCCCTCCCTATCAGTCACCCCCCGTCCCGCTCCCCGTCTCCCTGCCCTTGCCCCTCCCCGAACCTCTCTGAACCTCTCTGAACCTCCCCTCCTCGAACCTCCCCTCCCTTCCCCTCCCCGAACCTCCCCTC